>CATIWM010720357.1:0-14967 GCA_949671775.1 Mallotus repandus
ACATGAAACTTGATAACACTGAGACCGAAACATATTTACTAAAGAAGATAGTGAGACAAAAATACAATATATATGAACAATTTACTAATCATAACCCAAGCACACAACCTTTTGAAATCAAGTGAACACAAAACCGGAGAAAGGAAACATAAAGATTTTAAGTTTTTTTTTTTTTAATTTAGTGAATGAATTTTATGCTCCATTTCACTTTATTATTTTTTTCTCAATTCAAATCTTTCTACTCAAAGTAATCCCCTGCCGTTCCTGTACTACTAAGCGTGGATACCGTTGAGTATTTCCTTTGGATACTCATACCCTCATTAGGGAATTAGAGTAGATTCAAAGCGCATAAAATTTTAATTTAAATACAACTCTTACTTTAAGAATGAGAGATTTTTTTTAACTGAAATTCAAATATGCAACCCTTCCTAAAATCACACACAATTTCAATCTTCAGGTTCATGCTTAGGTCATAAAAACTAAATTCTCCATACATAAAGATTATGTACAACTATTTTAATTAATAAATCATTCGATAGTTCAGTAATTAATCAAAAAACAAGCTTATACACTAATATAATCCTAAGTGTGATAGAGTATATACAAATTTAAACAAAAATTTTCTTCAGGACAATTAAATTAACAGTATGTGGAAATGAGTTGAAAAGTAATAAATCCTAAATAACCAAAAGATTTTATTTTTTTTAACTAACTAAATAAAATAGAAAAGTACTAAATAGAAAAACTAGCAATCAAATTAATTAGATTATCAAGCACCCCCCACACTATCCATTGCATTGTCCTCAATGTCAACAAAATAGAAAAAAAAATTAACAATAAATGAAATTGAGGAAAAAGAAATAAAGGGGGCACTTCCATGAATTGTGTGTTCGTTCGAAAGCTAGCAAAATAAACTATCAAAGAAAAATAGAAGATAAAAACACACAAAATATCCGAAAAACAAAATAACAGAAATAAAAGAAAAACATACTGCAGAAAACAGAAAATAAAATGTCAAATACGGAAAACAATATCAGTCATCCAGAGGTACAGAATCATCTGGTGCAACTCCAGTGTTAGATAAAGGATCATCGACATCAGGAAGCTCCTCAGTAGTTGCAGCAGTGGTGGAAGTAGGAAAGACAGGTTGTGGAGGGAGAGGAAGACCCTGGACTTGGCAAAGCTATGAAAGACCATCTACAAGCCAATGCATGAGATCTGTGTGGTACTGAAGAGTGGCCTCAAGATGGGGAGGATAAGAATAAGTGGAAGGTCCCGCAGGGTGAGAGGAAGGGCCAGCATTATGAGAGGTAGGCTCAGCAGCGGGAGTAGCCTGTGGAGGTCGAGGTGCAGTAGTACGTCTTTGTTGAGGATGTGGCTCCTGAGCACCGAGCTCAGCTGGAGTAGTGATCACCATTATAGAACAATAGAAAAGGGCATGTTTGTTCCTTTCTTTAATTGAAAAAGTGTCTTGCCCTTTTTCTTGCATTTATCCCTTCCTTTCCCTTTCATTGACTTAAAAAGCTTACCTAGTCAACTAAAAAGCTTGTTGTATGCAAGAATTGAAAAAAAAATAGCGTCTTCTTAAATAGATTTTCTAATGAATTTTATTCTTTTGTTGCATCAGAAGATTTTAGTGTCTTAGATATTCCTTTTAAGGTTGTTCACTTGATTTGATGAACGAAGTAGCTAGAGATTCTAAAGTTGCAATAAGGATTCGGAAGTTATTTTAGGTAAAATTGGGGATTTATGGTTAGTTGGTAATTTTATAAACTAATTTACTTTAATTAACTGGTGTTCTGAGTTGTCGGAACCATCTTAGCAAATATTTACCACATCGGATTCTGTTTATAGCATGCTTCTAATGTCAACGCAGGGTGAAATAGGTCTTAAATAGAAGTTTATATATGCTATTGGTAAAAATGGTAGTTGAGAGGTGTCAACAGCCAAAAGAGTAAAGTTTGAGGGTGAAATCAGGCATTTGGCCAATTTAATTAAGTAAATTTCCATTTTAACTTTAATTAGATAGGAGACTAACTAATTAAAGAGAACTCTTTTATTATTATTATTATTATTATTATGTATTTCCTATAATGGGGATTCCAGTTCAATGCCTTATTATTGATAAAATGTTTTTAAATATTTAAAACTTTACAAAAAATGTAAAATATAATTTAACATATATTTTAAAATTAAGAAAATTTGAAAATTCAAAAAAATGTACTAAATAGGAGAAATTATTACTAATAACTATGAAATCATTTTTTTGATTAATTTCACTCCAATTTTGTAAAATTAAAACTAAAACTATTTTATAACAAAATTGTTTTATTTTTCTATTTATGTATTTTATTAAAATTTTTTTTACTATTTTTATTGAATTTTTCATATATTTTTATATTTTAAATTTTTTCATATTTTTTATTATAAAAATATAAATAATAAATTTTTTATAATAAAATACATAAATATAAGGATGAAAAAAAGTTTTTGTTTTGTTATAAATTAGTTTAGTTTTAATTTTATCAAATAGAGTGGTATTGATCTCAAAAATAATTTCACTAGTTAACAATAATAGTTTCTCATTTTTTAGGACATTTTTTTTTGAATTTTAATATTTTTAAAATTTTAAAATATATATTAAATTATGTTTTATATTTTTATGAAATTTTTACTATTTAAGAATATTTTATTAAAAATAAAGCATCGAATTTCACTCTCATTTCTATTATTTATTTTATTAAAATTATTCTAATTTTAATAAATTTTCAATATTTTATTAAATTTATTCGAATATTTTAGTAGGGTTTATTCGCAAGTTTAGTAAAGGGTTAGAGTTCTTTATGTAATTGCTCAAATCTACTCAACATATACATGCTTCACATGTCAAAAAATAAACTTCACTAACGGACATGTCAACTTTCTGTTAAAGAAATTTTAATGGAGGGTTGATTTTATTAACTTTTGAAACGGCGTGGGTAAAATTGATAGCAAAATTAAATTATGATTTTATTTGCCAGTGGTATAACATATTAGTAGTTTTATGTAATAATAATTAGATTATTGTTGTTGTTATTGTTGTTATTATTATTATTTAATTTTCTTTTGTAAATGGTTTTGTAGGGAAAGTTTTTTTTCTTGTTTTGATGTTTGATAATTTTTTTTTTTTGTTTCCTTAAAGTCTTGAAATTTTTTTTAGTTTTTAAATATATATTTACTAGACATCAATCTGCACCTTACATGATTATTTATACATAATATTAATAGCAAATACATAAGATGTAAAATGAAACAATTTTAATTCTTAAACTTGTAGATTTTATCCATCAAGATAACATTATAAGTTTGATAAAATTTTTTAAGGTAGAAGTTTAGATATGCTATTGGGGCATAACACCAATTTCCCTCGCACTTTTATTTTATTTTGGATATCCCCCTTGCATTTTTATTTGTCCATATTGCGTCCCACACTATTATTTTAGCATACATTGAGTCCTTAATTTGATAATAATTTCAAACACCATCAAATTAAGGACTCAATGTATGCAAAAATAATAGTGTGGGGACTCAATATAGACAAATAAAAGTGCAAGGGGAAATTCGGACAAAAATAAAAGTGCAGGGGGTAAAATAGGGGCTATACCTTCTATTTTCTATTTGTTAGGGATAAATTCAATTAGTTTTGTCAATATTATAATTTATGATATATTTTAAATAAATTTTAAACTCAATTGTATTCAATTAGATAATTTAAAAAATATTTCTTTAAATTAGGCTATTGTACAATAAATATTTGAAGAATAATATATTTTAATTAATAATTTTATTTGTATTATAAGATATAATTAATTTAAGATAAAGTAGAACAAATTGTTATTTTTTATCTTAAATTAATTATATTTTGTTATAACAATTAAAATTATAATGAAAATATGTTAACTTATTTTATTGTTTAAATATTTATTATAAAATAGCCTAACATAAAAAAATAGTTTTTAAAAATTTGTCTAATTTAAATTTGATACTTGGATAATTTTTTTTTGAAATTTAACACAAATTATAATATTAACAAAATTACATGAGTTTTATCCTTATAAAAAATATTTTTTCATTTATAATATATTAATTGAAATTATATATTTAAAAGTAATTAAAAAATATTTAATTAGTTTTGCTTACCATTGTTGATGTAACTAATAATTTAATTAAAATTTATAGAATTTGATTGGAAAATTTTTTTATAGGATTTAAATGAAAAATAATTTATAAAATTTTTATTTTAACTTTATCCTTAACAAATAGAAAATAGAAGGCATAACCCCTATTTTACTCCTTGCACTTTTATTTTATTCTAGATTTTCCCCTGCACTTTTATTTTATTCTAGATTTCCCCCTGCACTTTTATTTGTCGATATTTTATCTCTACACTATTATTTTGGCATACATTGAGTCCTTTATTTGATGGTGTTTGAAATTGCTGTCAAATTAATGATTTAATGTATGCCAAAATAATAGTGTAAGGACTCAATGTGGACAAATAAAAGTGCAGGGAGAAATTTGAAATAAAATAAAAGTGCAGGAGGCAAATAGGTGTTTGGCCTGCTATTGGTTAAAATGGTAGTTGACAGGTGTCAGGGGACAAAAGGGTAAAATTTAAGGGTGAAATCAGGCATTTAGCCAATTTAATTAAGTAAATTTCCATTTTAACTTTAATTAGATAAAAGGCTAACTAATTAAAGAGAACTCTTTTATTATTATTATTTTTTCCTATAATAGGGATTCCAATTCAATGCTTTATTAATTTACTTTTGGTGTTTGATCAATTTTTTTTTTGTTTCTTTGAAGTCTTGAAAAAAATTTTAGTTTTTAAATATATATTTACTAGACATCAATCCGCACTTTACATGATTATTTATACATAATATTAATAGCAAATAAATAAGATATAAATGGAAAACATTAATTTTAATTCTTAAACTTGTAGATTTTATCCATCAAGATAATATTAGAAGTTTGCGTGAAATTTTTTAAGGTATGTATAAGTCAAGAGTTCAATCTTGACCTTCTCAAACCTAGTTTAAAAAACATTTTTATAGAAAAATGTTAATCAAACTTGCGGGTAAATAATCAAGATGGTAATGATAAAACTAAATATTCATTGTGACTTGGCGACACTATGGAAACCTATTGACGTGCCCTTAATTGCAAACTCATATTTCATATACAAGTTTGAACCATTTTAGACCAAGTGGTGAAAATATAAAAAGTTAAATAAGAAGATATATAATTAGTACAAAATTTAAAAATTAAAAAGTAAAATAAAAACTAAAAATAAAAGATAATAGTGAAAACTTAGCAAAAATAAAACTTCTTAGCCAATATAGTCGTGCGAGTTCAATTTGCACCAATTTACTGAATTTTATTTTTCCAATAAAAAATGTAAAGTTATTCTCAAATTGTAAAAATTATTTTAATAAAAATGTAAATATATGTTATATGTTCCAATTAAGTAAATTATACATATACACAGAAAAGCATATAGCTAGATGCATTAATAAATGTATAAATTGCATAAACAAATTCAATTAATGAATCAATTTCAATTTCAATTGCATTAATAAATGCATTGAGATTATGTAAATTTTTTTTTCCTATACTGAGTGGGATTCTTCCTATCACTGTCATACGTAGTTTCTTTCTGTTATATATATGTGCAAGCATTAAGTAAGAAAAGAAAAGGAAAAAAAATCAAGAATCGCCAGAGTCTTAAACAAGTATGCATCAAAACCCTCTCTCGGCGTTGTTGTCTGGTTTAAGATTCAGTCCTAAAGACTCCGAGCTGTTCTGCCATTATCTTTACGGAAAAATTAATGGCACCCTTTTGCTTGCTGATTTTTCTTTAGTCAGAGTATGCAATTTGTATGGCGAAGAAGAACCTTGGAGTGTTTGGGAGAGGCATAGAGGTGAATCCCTAACCCGTAAAGATGATATCTACTTCTTCACAATGCTGAAAAAGAAGAATGACGATGATTCTAAACAGTATGATTGGAATGTAGGTGCTGGCCGTGCCACAACATGGAGTAGAGAGGACAGGGGAGAGCCTTTTCAGTTTAGAATCATGAATAACAGTGGTGATGATACTTGGATACTTTTGCAAGCAATCAAGACATAATTTCGGTATAAAAACCCAAGAGTTCCTAAACAAAACAGACGTTGGATAATGCCTAAGTATAGTCTTCCTGATGAAAGTTCCAAGGGGGTGCATTGTAGATTGCGAGCAAATAGTCGAGCTAATCGTATGGAGGTGGAGATGGAGGCGGAGGCAGAGGAGAAGGAGGTGAAAAATGTTGGGTTTGTCCCGTCTAAGTGGGGCCCACATGTTTAAAAAATGAAAAAAAATAAAAATAAAAAGTCATATTTTGCTGCACCGAATGTTGAAAATTTTATTTAGTTTTGTCTTTGTTTTTATGCATTGTAATATCTATATAAAGGCCTTGGTGATGGTGTGAAGAAGGCAGGCAAGCAAGCCCTGTGAAATGCAACGGGAGCTGTGGAAGTTTTTGGTGAGTAAACTTCTGAAAAAATGGAGAGCCACAAACAACAAAGAGGGAGAGCCTTTGTGTGTTTGTGATGGGAAAGCCACAAGCATAAGCTTGTGATGGGAAAACCACAAGCATGAGCTTGTGAAGAAAGGAGAGCCAAAGCTAGTTAGCTTTGACGAGAGTGAGAGAGTTGTAAGGGTTTGAGAATATTGTCTCAATGGATGAGTGACAAAATAGAGAGAAAATTATTTTAGGATTAAGGAAACAACCTGTGTGTCACTATTTTGGTGAAGAACTCTTTTATTGTGTAACCTCTAGTGTTGATCTAGAGAAGACTCTCTCTTGTACCAACTATTTTATAGTGGAGGAAATTTTCGGAGTTTATCCTATAAACGTAGCCCAAAAAGAAGGGTGAACCACGTTAAAATATTGGTGTAAGTTATTATTATTTATATGGCCAGTTTTACCGCCTATTTTATTCACTCATTGGATAGTTTGACTGCCTCCATATATTTATTTATTTAGTTATTTCTGCAGTAATTTAATTTTGTCTCCGTGAACATTAATCCGCTGCGCCGACTCTATCTAAATTTCCTAACAAAAAAGATGAGGAAAAGAAGAAGAAATCAAACTAAGGAAAGAACCAAATCTCCACCCAGAAAGAAGAACAAGATTCAGTCCGAAATCAAACTTGAAAAGCAAGAGCCAAAGGTAATCTAAAATTAGCTAATTTGGTGGACAAATAAGAAACAATAGAGGAAGAGAATTTGAACTAGATTGTGACATACCAGAATATCTGGGATTTAAAGATTGTGACATATGAGGATAACTGGGATTTAAAGCTTGATGAAGATAGCGCTACAGGTACTTTATCCAGCATTGATCAATATTTATATGATCTTCAAAACTATAAACCTGAGAAGAATAGACAAAGTGGAAACAGGGGAGGAGTACACTAATGCTACACCAGCACTGAATGAGAAGCCTTTGGTCACTGACAACACATATTTCATGTTTCATAGTTAATTTTTTTTGATGCTCTACGTTTTATTTTGCTGTAAAATTGTCCTATTCTTTTGTTCTTGTCAATAGCATGATTCATTATTAATGTTTAATAGAAGGTACTGCATTTTGATTGTTACTATATAAAACACATGTTGAGCATTCTAACTATAATTCAATTCCACCGTCATTGCATCTTCCATGGCTTAAGTTAAAAGGGGCTGTATGATGTAGCGGAAGGTAGATAATTGCAAAAATCGTTGATTCTAAGGAATACCGATTCGCAACCTTCAAACCCCTATTGATTCTATCGAATTTTAGGGAATTTGGGAAAAACAAAGTCTATAATTTTATTAGAAATCAAATTCGTCCAAAAACAAAGCATAAATAAGCTTATATACCAAAAGTAAACTCTAAATAAACTCCTAATAAAAATAGGTAAAATTACTAAAATATAAAAACAGCAATTAGAAGGCCCAAACATGCAAATTGGGCCAAAATCCATAGGGCATCACGAGAAAAGCTCGTGACTTTGAATTAGTGGCCCATTTCCACCCAAAATAGCCACTGAAAACGCTAAAATCCGACACTCTGAACTTCGCTTTAATTATAAAACTGCCACTGCCGAACTTTGTCCAATTTGTCTAAGAACTCCAAAGCTTGCTCTTGGACCATATCAAAATGGTAGGCTAGAAATAATGAGCCTGCACTAATTGGACAGTCCTGCCTCATCCTACATGCCCTTCACCATGCAAATATTTACTGATTTGCAAACGCAAACTACAATCTGGAACACATAGCTAGTCACCCTTAAACAGAAACCCATCATGCAACAAGAAATTTGTTGTTTCACCTGCTTTAACCTTAGCCACAATAGCAGAAAAATATGCATTAGTTTCAAATAATTCTGTAAAGGAATCAAAACCAAGAATTTCAATAGACATTTTAGTCAACAGAGTCTTTCGCCTACTCAACGCATCAGCCACTCTGTTAGTAACACCTGACTTGTGCTTCATCACAAAAGTAAACCTCTGAAGATAAGCAACCCAATTTGCATGCCTAGCAGAAATCTTATCTTGTCTGTGTAAATGTTTCAATGCCTTATGATCTGTATACAAAATAAATTTCCGCTGAAACAAATAATGACGCCAATGCTTAATAGCCTGAACCACAGTATAGAATTCGACATCATAAGTGCTATAACATAATTTGGGCCCTGACAACTTTTCACTAAAATACGCCACTGGTTTGCTATTTTGACTCAGAACAGCCCCAATTCCCACCTTAAAAGCATCTGAATGCAACTCAAAAGGTTGATGAAAATATGGAAATATTAAAATAGGAGCTGTAGTAAGGCGTAATTTAATCAACTCAAACGCCTTTTCTGCCTCATCTATCCATTCAAACTTTCCCACCTACCTCATGCAATCAGTGATAGGCACCATAATGCTGCTAAAATGAGGAATAAAACGCCTATAAAATGAAGCCAATCCATGAAACTCCTCACCTCAGTAACGGTAGTAGGTCTTGGCCAATGTTTCACAGCCTCAACCTTGGATTCATCTACCTGTAAACCCTTACCCGACACAACATACTAAAGCAACAATTATTCTATGCGACAATAAGTCAATTGTTGCTGTGGTGAAAAATCCAATTTTTCATGGAAAAACTAAGCATATTAAGATTAAATTTCGTGGATTAGAGAGGTACAATGAGAAAAGGAGGTTCAGTTAGTGCATTGTGAAACTAAGGACTAGGACCAGTTAGCTGACATTTTCACCAAAGGATTGCAAAAGTTAAGGTTGGAAGCTCTAAGAAGAAAGCTAGGAGTTTGTAGCAGCTCTTACATCAAGGACGAGTGATAATAGTAACTATTGTGCTATCAAGAGTTGTTCTAGATATTTTTTAATATATTTGTTTGTATGGTGGAGCTTAATTTTTGGAAAAAAAAAAAGCTATATTAGGTGTAATTGATTGATACATATGGTGGAGAGTAACTTTGGCAAAATTAAAGCTTCTTAATTAAATATGTTTGTTATCACTTTTATGTATCTTTTTTTATTATAAATACGAGTATCAGAAATAAAAAAATCATGCAGAGAGATTTTCCTGCAATTTAGTGTATTTATTCTCTTATATTCTTTCCTTTCCTTCCTCTGATTTTACTAACAGTAAGAAACCATTACAAGATAACAATATGGTTGCTTTGGGAACATTTAAATAATGTTGGACAACTAAGTCACCTCCAAAAGGAGGAGGAGGAGGAGGAGGAGGAGAAGAATTTAGAGGGATTACTTGAAATTTTTGTACATCATTGTGATAATAATCGTCAATGAGAAGAGCAATGGGGATGAGATTATCAAAATTATGTTGTAATTGATTGTGAGAAGCTAAGTTGCACAGACACGGATATGGAGATATGGGAAACAGGGCTATTTACCTTTTTAAGGCAAAAAATTTTACAAATTCCCAATTTATGGTATTTTTTAAAAAAATTCCTATTTTTATGGTACTTTTTAAAAAAAATTTCCAATTTGTGGTACTTTTGGCTGAGGTGGAGAGGAGAGAATAGTAATAATAATAATAATAATATTATTATTATTATTATTATTCTTTATGCATTTTTTAAATTATTAGTGTGTGTGCATGAGTGTGTATGGGCATGAGTGATAGGCATTTCATGTAAGAGGCATTTTGCTAGTAAAACTGGCGATTTGGCTCTTTTTTTTTAATTAAATACTATTTCGCCAGTCTTAATGGCGAAATGGTGGTTCAATTTTTCTTTTTTGCATTTCGCCAGTAAGATTGGCGAAATGATTGTCTGAATTTTTGTAAATGAATTTTTTTAAACAAAAAAAATACCATAAAAATGAAATTTTTTAAAAGTACCACAAATTGGGAATTTGTGGAATTTTTTACCATAAAAAGGTAAATAGCCCTACGGAAATGACTTCTAATTGAAGTGTCTTCTTATAAATTAAAGTGTCTAAGTACCATAAATATGGATAAATGGAGATACAAATACGTGGAAACTCTTACTAATTGAAGTGTATGTGCACTGTAGGTGAGAAGCATAAAATTGAGGATCAAAAATCAAAGAGAGCCATTGTTTGGATACACACTTGAATTTCCATCAGCGGTTTTGTGGATACTCGCTGGAGAATTTCTTTGACGAGTTCTTCAATTTCAGCCACCCTCACAGCACCAGACTTCATTTTTCTTCAATTTCATAAATGAACGATGACAATTCATTTGTTGTACACGACAGTTTCAATTGTAAATTTTCAATCCTTTTTTTTCATGGCAATTCATCTTGATCTCAGATTTTTGAGTTTGTTCCGGTGCTATTAATAAATTGCAACACACAAAGAAGAACAAAAAACTATAAGCCGCAAGCTTTTTTTGGTTACCCATGAAGCAACATCTTCTTCGATCCCTTCTCATCTTCACCTATGGAGGATGTTAAAGCTGTTAGAGATTTTTGGTTGAGACTTGTAATATATAAGAGAAAAAAAAGTACGTAGAAATATGCATATGCATAGTATTTTAATCAACTGGAAATCCGTTTATTTAGATGTTGAATTTTATTACTTAGATGTCTCTCTTATTGAGTGAATAGGAGTTTATTCAACAATTTTTTTAGGAAAGAGTTTATTCAACATTTTATTACTAACTTTTTGAAATTTTTAAAATTTTTTACTTTTTTAAGATATAATATGATAAGTTGGTTCGTATTTTATTTTTTAAAATTTTTTTTATTATTTTAACTAAATATCTTATTACAATTGGTTTAATCTTCCAATTATATACATTGAATAAGTTGGTGGTTTAAAATTACTGGGTAATTTTTACTATTTTAGGATAAAAATAAAAATTCTTTTAATTTTTTTTTTCAAATTATAGTTATTTGAAAATAATTTTCAATTTATGGTGATTTTAAGCCAACGTGAAAGAGAGAAAAATTCCGCCACTATAGTCCATTTTACCACTGTAGCCCATTTTCAATTTATGGTGATTTTGGACTTTCACCGCCTATAGATGTAATTTTTTTCTTGTGCATTTCATTTCCTTCATGAAAATGAGTACGTATGCATAAGTCGGCAGACATGCTTCAAGATCGTACCGAAGATTTTCGCTAGTGGGTATGAGTGGCCACCGTATATCATAGCTAATTGGTCCATGTTCTTGTTTTTGCTTATGACTGGTATATATATACATATTGAACTTTTGAATTAATTGTTTTGGCCTAATAATAAAAATAGAATAATATCTAAATAAATAAAATTTAGTATATATATATATATATATTAACTAAGAAGTATTTATAGATTATGTTTTAAACATATTGAAATATCAAAATAATGAATTTATAAATTGAAAAGGTAAACTGATAATATATATATATATATTCACACATTAATATTCTCACAAACATTCAAGATATTTTCTCACAAACTCACCCACAACACACACTCTAACTCTCACTTGACACACTCTTTTGCAAACTCACCCACAACACACACTCTTTTGTAAATGAGGATGGATGTATTTATAGGTGAGGGTTGGGTACTATTCTTACCTCGTCACTTACACTTCCATAAGGAAGCTTTATCTTCTTATCCTTATCTTATCCTTATCATCTTCAATTCTCTACACATTACTACAACATGTTAGATCACTCCACACAATTCTATCTTATTCTAGCGCTTATTCTATTATTTGTTAACTAGAGTAATAATCTTCTAGCAGGATGTAGAGTTGGTGTTGTATTTTTCACACTCCCCTTCAGCACCAAATCCCTTGTCTTCGATCTTTGGAGTTCCTCGTCCATCTTTATCATCATATCCTATTCCTCCATTTTGTATGTTGATCCTTTCTTCTTGATGATCGCTTCTTGATTATCGCATTATATCATTGTGTTTGTTCCTCCATTTGCTACTCCAAAAATTGTGTATGTATCCTTTGAAGCATTTCTCAACATTTTCTTCACTTAATGTCATGTCAGTGTCTGTCTCTCTTTGATTTGTCTCTTGTTCTTCTTGTATTTCTTTTACTTCCTTTTCTTGATCTTTCTTTTGCATCAAAGCTTCATCTCCAAATTCTTTATCATTTAAAGACCACAAAAGCTCTTTTATTACTTTAGGACTTTCATGCTTTTCTTCCAGTTGCTCCCCCATATTGTGTACTATCTCACTCTCTTCCTCGCAATCAACTTCTTCAACATCTTCTTTCTCCATGACCACACTTGGAGATATCTTTTCAACTTCAGCACTTGAATTTGTTTGATCCTGATTTTCTTCTTCTAATGGAGCACTTTCAAATAAATTTGAGTATGTCATATCTCACACTTCTTCACTTTCGTAGGATTATCAAGATACTCTAACATAGCATATATTGCCAACATATCCCATTTGTTCTCATTATCACATGCTTCCACGAACTCGACCATTCTTTACTTGCTCTTATTGCACATGATGCTTGAATGTCAAAGTCTCATTCTTCTTCAATTTAAACTTGAGGTTGTGTTGATGCCACAACATTTCCCTCAACTCTTCTATACCAGCAGTCTCTAGCATAATGACCTCTCTTGCCACAATTATAGTATTCTACATCTCATGACGATATCTTTTATCTTGTATGTCTTCTTAGTTTCGACGCTGTTAAGCTCCCCTTGAACATCGACTTTGGCCTTTCCACCTTCTTTCATTTATATCTTCCTCCGAACCGGTCTTGTCATCTTCATTCGACTTTCTAGAATTATAATCTCTAAGACGACCTCTTCTATGTTTGCTAAGTCATGCTTCTTCATCCATCTCACTCTTTAAAGAAACTCCAGCCATTTGTTTAGCTAACGTCTCTTGATTGACCAACAAATTCTCCAACTCATTTAATGTGGGTGGTTTAGGTCAACGTTGAATAGTAGTAATAAACCCTCTATATTCTGGCTTAATTCCATAAATAATAATCCTTCTCATCCTATCTTTATTAATTTTTGACACAGAATCTAATTCCGAAATTTCTCGACACAAAGACTTAACTTTTATAAAATATTGATTAATTGACATCTCACTTGTTTAATAGACATTAACTCCATTTCCAAATTTTGTAATCTCATCTCATTTTTCTTAGAAAATTGTGAGGCTAAAATATCTCAACCTTCTTTAGGTATAGAAGCGTACTTGATATGTTCTAATTAACATTTCTTTTTCAATCGATACCTTGATCGCGAATATCGCCTTCCTAGCCTTGACTTTCCACTTCTTCAAGGCATTTGCATCCGCTTCTGGAGGTGGCATACTCTTGCTTCCATCGACTACCTCCCAGAAATCTTGACCTTGGAGATACGACTCCAAATATGTCGACCACGTACTATAGTTGTAATTGTTCAACTTCTTTATATTTCCCACTGTGAGGTCCATCTCGAGACTTGGGACTTCTCTCAACTAAGCAAGCAACCGGCTTCACAGCACCTCTCGACTGTGCACGAGATAATGACCCCGTAGGACACTTCGCTAGAATTAAATAACTCCTTTAGACACTCGACCGTCCCGCTCTGATACCACTTGTAGAATATGTAGAGGACAAATAAACTTACTTTTATTATATCAAAGAAACTTTAATACCAAAGTATTTGTACACACTCACACATTAATATTCTCACAAATACTCAAGACATTTTCTCACAAACTCACCCATAACACACACTCTAACTCTCACTTGACATACACATTTGCAAATGTGTGAGGGTTGGGTACTATTCCTACTTCTTCTCTTACACTTCCATAAGGGAGCTTTATCTTCTTATCATTATCTTCTTGAACTCTCTACACATTACAACAACATGTTAGATCAATCCACACAAATATATCTTATTCTAGCTTATTCTATTATTTGTTAACTAAAGTAATAATCTTCTAGAATGATGTAGAGTTGGTGATGTATTCTTCGCATATATATATTTTCTTTATGGTTTGCTTTGAATGAATAAACAAAACCTTTATGGTGGCAATAGATTATAAGATCTTGATCATGTGATTTCTCCCATTACTTTTTTTATAATGGAAAGAATGTGAAGTAGAATTCTAACTTTGTCACTCTCTTCATGAATCATGATCATCTTTTGTCTCCTACATGATGCACCTCAATTACGATTGCTTGTTCTTGTTTGTTTTGTCTTGTTAAATTGGTCAAAATTTACTGCCAATATAAATTGAACCAAAGAATCATCTTAAGCAATACAGAAAAAACTTGTAGTTTAATTTGGATAAGATAGCATATAAGCTCAATTAATGTCCAGAAATCATAACATTATTAACAAGAATTCACAAGAGCATTGCTTATTGATCAATGGAAATTCCAATGACACACTACTTGAGTCATTGGAATTGTATTCCAATCTACTATCAGGTCATTTCACTACTGA
>CATIWM010720373.1:0-13616 GCA_949671775.1 Mallotus repandus
AAATAAAATGTTAAAAAAATATATAAAATAAAAAAAAGTTGAAAAAATCTGTAAAAAAGAAAAAAATGTTGAAAAAAAAAAAGACAATTCTAAAAATAAGGGTGATAAGGAGAATTGACTATATTTAAAAGAAAAAAGTTAGAAAAAATATTTTTGAAAGTTTTTCAAGCTAACAGTATTTTTGAAATTTTTTTTATTTTTAATATATTTATATAAAGATAAAAAAACAAATAAAATGTTAAAAAAAATGTATAAAATAAAAAAGTTGAAAAAATCTGTAAAATGGGAAAAAATATTGAAAAAAAAAATAATAACTCTAAAAATAGAAAAAATATTTTAAAAAATTTTTCAAGTTAACATTATTTTTAAATTTTTTTTTATTTTTGATATATTTACATAAAGATACCATTCACATGTGCCTATTAATTCCCAGGCCACGAACATCTTCTTTTGATTTCTTATTTATTGGATTGAAATGTTCCCATCTAACTATCAACTCAAGCACTAAGTTAAAAATTTAACACATATGTTTTTGTATCAATTATTGGTTAAATTTAGCATTTTTATGTTATATATGTTAGATCAAGAGTACATCAACAATATATGTAAGGGGTAGTTACTATAACATTTCTGAGGTTTAACCTATTATACTAATAGATTCATGTGTTTTCAGTAATTATTATAGTAGTCTGAAGTTTTGCTACATTAAATTATTATATACCTACCATTTAATTTACAATTAAATGAATTAATTTAAAATTAAAAATTTTATGTAATCCCTGAACTTATAATATAGTTTTAAATTTATCTAATTCTTTTATTAAATTAATATAAATTTTTTAAATTTATTGTGTTTTTTTATTAAAGTAATAAATTTTTGTTTTTAACATTAAAATAAATTTAAAATATGTTGATTTAAAGTTAAAACTACTCCAATAAGAATGTGTAATACATACTATATTAATTAATATTTATCATATTATTTGGATTTAATTTTACTAATTATTATCGTGTTGACATGACTTATATAATTGATATTGCACTGATTATAATTTATTATATTGGCATGTACTCAATTTCGTAATTGGCATTATTCTTCTGGGATTTATATAATTGGTGTCCATCAACAAGGGGTTAACCATACTAATATGAACTCGATTTTTATGTTTAGCATTGCATCCTAAATGAGGATTGTCATGCTAAAATAATTTTTTTTAATGAGATTTGATAATTATAATTTTAAAAAAACTTATAAATAATGTGTGTATGTCACACACTAAAATAATTTAATGAAATTTGATAATTGAATCTATATCAATATGATACATCCTATTTAATATAGTATTGATTACATAGTTATATTAGAGTAATGAAAATTCTAAGTCAATATGTTTTTAATTTATTTTTATGTTAAAAAATTATTTAGAGATATAATTATTATTACGATAGAAACATAATAAATTAAAAATTTATATCACTTTAATAAAAAAGTAAATGAATTTAAAATTATATTATAAGTTAGGGAGTACAAAGAACTTTTTTCAAAATCGGTCTATTTAATGGTAAGTTAAATTGTATGGATGTAATAGTTTAACAAAATAAAATATTAAGAATGTTTAAATTAATTATTAAAAACATATGAATCTAGTATTATAATAGATGAAATGTTAGAGATGTCATAGTACTTATTTCTATACATAATGATTATAAAAAAATAATGACAAATTATATTTTTAACTCCTAATCAGATTAACAAATTAAAATTTACTCATACTACAAGAAAAGTGGTATATAGTGACAATTTAAATAAAATAAATAATTAAGAGTAAAGCAACATTAATTATTGTTTTATTTTCTTGTTTTAAATTAGAGAGTAAAATGTCCTTAAGAGTCAGCATTATGCAACTAAGAGTTGCTCCACCAATCCACCAAGCAAAAGATGGAAGGACTGAATTTGCCTTTTGCTTTGTTTAATAAAAATTCAGCTGCTGCAAAAGAACCGTGTCTTTTTTAATTGAATGGTTAATTAAGAAATCTGCCTTGTTGCTATTACCCTATCTATCTACTGCAAAGAACATGCTTCAATATTTTCAAAGCCACTCAACTATATATGCACTTATTGCAGTTTGGTTAATAAATTTTAATTTGTTTCCTTTTGATAATCTAACTTTGATTCTTATTCAAAAATAATACTATTTAAAACTTTTAATTCTTCAATTTTAATTTTTTTCAATTTAGTCCAAAATTATAAAAAATTTTAGAAATTCATTTCATATTCTTTTCCTATGGCTCTGATACCACTCAGTGTGAGTCTGCTCCTATTAGACAAAATTAAAGAGTTATTTAGGGATCAAAAAGGATGAGATCTTAAATTTATAAATTCTTTCAACTTCTTAAACTCGTTAAAGTATCAAGAGCTAATAACAAGACCCAAAGGTTATTTAGAGCCAAGGAAATGATCTAAAAATATAATAATTTTATTAATGATACACAATTTTCTATTCAATACAATCACAATACTAGTTATGATATTTTAAATGAATATTAGATTCTTCTTAACCAGTTTCAAATAATTATTGTCTTAAATTTCTTTAACTATTAGTATTATACTCGTCAAACACACAAAATTACTAAATAAAATTTTCCACAATAGAAAGCATGAAGTAAACAAAAATATAAATAAAATTTTATTTTATTTAGTTTATATAGAACAAATAGACTTATTTGTAAAGAAACTTTAAGTTCGGATTAAACTGATAATCTTAAATTCTTTATGAATTAGAAAACTTTTTTAGTAACCATTTTGAAATTAAATAGATGTCCGATAACTAAAATATATGAATTGAATTTTGGTAACAAAAATGAAATAAGGCCAAAATTTATACCTTCCTAAATAATTAATCTACAAAAAATATATTAAAAAGTACATCATCTTTCCATGTATGAAAATTCCTTTGTGTAAGTGATGGAGTGGTTTAGTTGTCATTTCTCTTTAAGTATATATAAGTAACTAAATTTTACATGATTTAAAAGTGGACATAAATACTTAAATAATTTGACCTCTTTACTAATAATAAAAAAATCTCTTCATACTCAAAAGTATATAACAATTTTATTCGGGAGAGTAAAAATTAACAAAATTAAATAACAAAAAAATATTTGTTGAACTTTTAAATATAATAAGATAAGTACTGATTAATATTACGATATTTTTTATGTACTGATCAATTAATATGCATATATTGAAGTTCAAATTTATATTTTAACATGGTGTTTTTGTATATATATATATATATATATATATACACACACATTAAAAGAAGAAAAATGTAGTGACAGATGTTTGACTTGAGTATAAGAGAATACTAGGGAAGAAAGGGATGTGGGGATTTTGGTTCATGTAGAAGGGATAGAAGATGTTGGGCGGTTAGCCTTTTTCTCCTTTTTGTGTAGGCTTCTCAACCACATATGTTTTGATGGCTTTGCATCTTATAGTATAATATCTGTTCCTTCTTATGCCTTTATCTTTTGCATTTCTTGCAGATTTTGTCCTCCCACCTTCCTTTTCCTCAGTTGTGCCATCACTGTCTATAGCTTCATGCATTTATGGACTGTGACACAAAGATTGAATATTAATTTTTCTAAACATGATATATAGAGAGTTGGGAAAGAGCACTTAGTATTTGCAAATAAGAAGGCCATTACAGAAAAAGATACAGAAGGTCATTACAAAAAGAGATACAAAGAGATACAGATATATAACTGCAATACTCTTTTGTAAACTTATAACTAAATACTTGAAAGTCAACAATTGAAATTAGATATACAACACATCTACAATATCCATCAAAACTGGTGGGAGAACCACTAAAATGTCCAAAAATAGGACAAAACATAAACTGAAAATCTATGAAAAATATAGATTTGCCTTGAATAATTTGTCAATCGGGTAGATCAGAACAAGATCTATGAGCTGACTACAAGTATATGGCAAATTCACCTACAATCTTCGAATAGAAAATGTTAGTTGTCTGAGAGTCTTCTTGGCAATCGAGTAAGTCACTCTAACAACTCTCAAAATTCGGCTCCTGTTTAGACCTTAAGCACAAAAAGAAGAAATAAACTCCCACTAAAAAATTATGTATAACTACTAGCAAAAATACAAAAAAGACTGTAAATAATATGAAGTATAAGATCATATCTAAAGAGAAAAGCAAAAAAAGATGTGGAGAGAAGATTTTTTAGCTAAAAATGGCAAAAACATCCTAAAATTAGATCTACAATTAAGAAGACGATGAGAGGCTGAGAGTAAAAGAGAGATCTCCAATACCTTTTTGCTTTACCTTTTAGCTTAGGTTCCTTAATTTTTTTTACGCACTATATCTGTCGAAAATTTAATCATGATGTCAAAACCTCACTGGTAGTGAATATTAATAACATTTTCATGTTTTGTTTTTATTAACAAAAAAACATCTTGCGCTCGATAATTCTTTTGGACTTATTACGATTAGAATTGTTATGTATCTTAAGCAATAAATTATATTTCTCTCAAGATTTTTTTTAAGTACTTTATATATAGTTTAGCGTAATGGCGAATAAGATTAATTTTTCTTTCACAAACCATAATATTTAACAGGCTTTGCAAGTAAAAAAAATTCATTCTCCTGAAATTCTCATCACAAATCTGAAAATGATACGCACATTTTATGACATGATAAGGGAAAACTCTCACCTCAACTAACTATCTACATATAAGGATAATTAAATAGCAATTCTATGTGCTCGAGAGATTCCTACTTAAACTTTCTTTTCAGGAGAATTTGAATACACTGTACAATTAAATTTGTGATTTATAATCTAAATATTTTACATTTAATCAGTAAAGTCAACACATATTTGTATACTATAAATTCAACCATAAGACGTTATATGTTAGATGTAGATAAAAATTTGCTCTTTTCTATTGGAAATAATCTAAAATAACAATTAATGATTGTGCGTCTTCTTATATTTTGAAATAATAATTTTTTGAAAGCTAATAATTGTTGGAATTATTTGGAAAAAAGACTATTTTTATTTAAATGATATTTTGAATTTGAATTTTAGTGTATATAATTAAAATTAATTTTTTAATTTTTTTATAAAAATTAATTTTATAAGAAAAATTAAACAAGACATCAACATTTAATTAATTATTTTGATTTTTAATTTATAAGGAAAAATTTTATTACGAATTGTTAGAAATTAAACATACAAAATACCATCCTTCAAAAAAAAAACATACAATTACCATTTTTATGCTCAACCTTTGCTAATTATCTTAATTCTTGAAAATAATGGCTATATATATACTTAAGATTTTTTTTTTTTTCTAACTTTAGGAAAAAAAAAAAAAAGAAGTGGTAATGTTATCCCAAAATGTCAACTGCTCGGCAAAGCTAGTCATGCTTGCTCATTCTTGGCAATATGTGTAGAGCAACCACTTGTTGTCCTGGCGGTGGCTCCACCACCCAAACTCTAGCCGGAGCAGCCACCACATCAACCACCAAAATCTTTTCTCCATTAGCACAAACAACACAAACTCTCCCTCTTCCAGCAGCTATATGTTCTGCACCTTTAAGTTCAGGCAGCTCAATTATCTTCTTCCATGAATCCCCTTCAGCATCATACTCGCTCAACCTTCCCTTCTCTTCATCCACCACATATATCACTTCTTCATCACCATCCATTGTCGCTGCCGCAGCCGCAGGTCCTGTCCATCCGGCAACCATTCCTGCCGGCATATTCTCCCATTTATCTTCCTCAACATCATAAACCCACCCATCTTTTGCTGCATTTCCTTTAACATTAACCATGCAAAGCTTCCCTTTCCACCTTACTGCTTCAACAGCTTCTCTACTGAATCTGCCATCTTTTAATGCTCCCATTTTTTCCCATTTCCAGTTTTCTCTCGTTTCTTTAGTATCCCACTTTTCCATGGACCTCGCCACCTCCCGATTGTACTGTGACCCTATTCCTCCAGCTATGTAAACAGTGTCTTTAAATACGCCTGCGACACACCATCGGCGAGGGGTGGTGTACGGAGGGCCAAAGAACCAACTGTTAGATTCCGGATGAAAGAGTAATGGAGTTGAAAGTGCAGGGACAAGATGGTAAGTAGAGCCGGCCACAACTAAAAGATGATTAGTGAGCGTTAAAGATTGTACAGAAAGGTTTCTTGATAAAAAAGAAGGATGGTGAAGGAGAAGGTGAAGTGGAGGATCTAAAGAAGGGTTAGGGAGTTGTCTCCATTTTGAAGATAAAGGGTCTAATGAGCAAAACTGAACTGAATTAGTCTTATCGTTTACATTTGTTGGGTATGGCGGTGGTGGAGAAAGGAGGGCGTAGAGGGAGAAGAAGGGTCGAGGGAAAGATGGAGAATAAAGGAGTCGCCGCCATGCACGGCAAACGGAGAAGAGGAGAGTGTGGGGAAGAGAAGTGAGGCAGTGCAGAGCAAGGTCGTTAGGGAGGCCAGGCAAGAGGGTATTACTACTATCATCTTCAACACTGGAGGACTTGCTCTGTTTGCTACTGGATTCCATATATCTGGTTTTGAAGTATATATTTCGCAGTGGAAACAATGGGTTGTAGTTGCAGGCTTCTATAATCTCGCATGGTTGGATATATATAGTTCTAAGGGATTTGATTAACAATACAAACCCTTTTTTTTTTTTTCATAATGAGATTCTTGCCTACGCTGGCTGGCTGGGTGTAAATATACTTAGTAGTAAGATTTAAAATATAAAATACATGTCTTATTTTTATCAATTAAGTTAATAATATTAAATAATATATCTTAAATTCTACTATTAAGTGTAATATCCCACGTATAGGCAAGACCTTTCCTTTTTCAATTTAGTGTATTATATTTACGGTTAGTTTTATAATATAAAAATATATTTTTTATTAATTAAATATAAAATATTTAAATTCTCAAAAAATAAAATATATATCCCAAATTCAACTGTAAAAATATAATATATTAATTCCATACAACCAGGAATATATATATATATATATACTTTAAAGTTATTAAGTTCAAAATTTGATGAGTATTCTTTTCTATAATTTAACATTCACCCGTAAAAGTTTATGTGTTAAATTATTAAACTTTAAAATATTTTTTTATAAAAAATATAAAAAAATCTTATTTCATAATATAAATGTACGTTCTATATAAAAAACTCCAATTCTATTACGTATAAAATATTACTTCCTTTCAATAAGAAATAATGTCTATTATTTTAATTAAAATATTTATTTTTCAACTATTTTTTATTTTTTATTTTATTTATTCAATTATTATTATTATTATTATTATATATGTTAAAAATATATATATGCTTTTAATAAAAAAATAAAAAAATAAATTATTTTAATAACTTTTAAAGTTTTTATTTTTATATTTAATTAAATTATAGTTTTAATTTATTAAAATTATTTAATTAATTATTTTAATATATATATATATAAAATTTACAGTTTGTAAAAGCGTGAATTTATTACTAATTTTTTTATTAATTTACTTGCACTCATATCACAAATGAGTGATACGAATATTTTATATTTAAATAATAAATATGATAATTAATATTCAAATTTGTAACTATCAAATTCGGATATAATATATCTGGAATTTTAAGAAAAAATATTGGATGAATAAGACGTTTGTAGTTATCTAAACAAGGGAAAAAGAAAAATAGATGCATGTTGGACCATTTATGTGAATCTATGTTTGCACTTTCTTTTAATCATCTTCTATTTTTCATGGATGTGAAATTTTCTTTTTTTTTTTTATCAAATATTTCTTATTGAATATGCATATGCCCACTTTTGAAGATTATGATTTATGGTCAAACAGAATTTTTTTATTAAAGTTATTGATATTAAAATAAAATTATAATTTTTAAAAAAATTCAATAAAAATATTTAAATTTGATTCATTATTTATAATTTTAGTATAATTTACAATTTAATTAGAATTAATAAAATAATATTTTAACTTGATTCATTATTTATAATTTAGCATAATTAAAATGTCTATATATATTCAAAATAAAATCATCTGAATATTATATGTGCATCTTTTTTTTCTTTTGAAATTTTGATTAAATTACTTGTATCACTAAAATACTAATAATCAAGGGCGGAACTGCCTTAGTGGTTAGGGGCAACCCCCAACCCCCCTCCCCTCTTTTTTTTTTTTTTTCAGAAAATCACTTTAAAATTTTTATATAAATTTAATATTTACTCCTAAATTTATATATAATTTTACTTTAACCCCTCTATTTTTATTAAAATTTTATCCTTATTATAGTTAACCCCTCTACTCCCTCTATTTTTATTGAAATTTTATTCTTATTATATTGTAGTTCAATTGCCCCCACTCCCCCCACACTTCCAATTCTAGTTTCGCCCCTGGTAATAATTAATTAAATTATAATTTTTTATTAAATTTTGAAATTTAGATATATTTTTAATAAATTATAAATATTATAAATTTTTATTACCAATATATATATATATATATATCTTATTAATGAATTAATAAAATTAAAAGTTCACAATTTAGTTAGTTTGTTCATTAATTTTTAAGAGTTCAATTTCAATACTTTAAAAATGTAACATTAATAAATACTAGTTTGATATAAGATAATATTTTTTTTATTAATATACATTATATTTTAACTATTAAATATCTAAAATAGTGAATGTCTCATAATATAAGAATTTTTAAAGTTCAAATATATTATTTACACTTTTCAATTTAAAAAATAGCAATACCAATGATTATATCTTTAATTGAAAAAATCCATTAATAGGCCCTCGAACTTATATGATTTGTTTTGTTGAACCCCTATACATTTATTGTGTTTTAAAAGACCCTTAAACATTTATTTGATACAATATTGAACCATTTTTTTAAAAAAAATAGAAATTAAAATTAATATTTAAAGGTTCGATGTTGTATCAATATTGTATCAAATAAATGTTTAAGGGGTTTAATGTGTATCAAATAAATATTTAAGGGTCTTTCAAAGCACAATAAATATATAAGGACTCAATGAAATAAACTATAAAAATTTGAGGGTCATAGAATGATTTTTACCTATCTTTAAATAAAATAGGTATTTTTTAATAATTAAATATTATTAAAGTCAACAGTCATACACATATATATACACGTATATTGAATTTAATAAAATTTAAATTCAATTCTTAAATGAATAATTTAAATAATTTATCACTAAGCCACATTTGATTTTTAGTGACAAATTCACAAAAATATATATATTAATTATTTCAGTTAAAAAATAAAATAACAAATAAATAAATACTGAAACTAAAGTCAATTGAATTCAGTTGGATTCAATTTTACTTCTATCATTTCAAAAATTCAATTATTCAATTTTACTTTGATTTTGTACCCTACGACTAATATAAGAATTTCCCAGTCAGAAAAGGAAGGAGATTTCATTTTCTATTGGGACGTGGGTGCTGCCATGTATTGTGCAGGTGCAGCATAACTGCATGCAAATTGTTTTTCTGTCTTTCTTAAAGTTCCTAGGATTTTGTTTTATGCGTTCTAAAGATACATAATTACAAATAGCTTTTGTCTCTTTTATGTTGCCTTTAACATATGTTTCCTAGCTAGTTCTTGCTAAAAAAAAAAAAGTGAAGTCCAATGATTAATTTTTTATTTTTTCCCATATGTAGGATAATATGATATAAAAAGAAATAAAAAAAATTCAATTTTGATCTTGCAAATATGATAATAACTTTAAAATAAAAGATATCTTCAAATAAATTTTACAAAATTTTATAAAATTTATTTAAAAATTTAAGTGAGTGTATTTGATTTAAATAAAAATTTTATAAAATTTATTTTCAAGTTTAACTTTTTAATTTTGTGAAATTGGTTAATACTAAATTTATTTTTATTAATAAAATATATTTAGTTAAAATGAATTCAAAAATTATTTAAAAATAAAATAAATTACTTAATAAAATTGAATCAAATAAAAATTCAATTTATAATATATATTTTAAATATTTTATATTTTATGCATAAAAATAATATATAATATATTATAAATATGATGATTATGTCAGAAATATTTTTCTTAAAAGAAAAAATTATCCATAAAGTGGTATACAACTGATAGTAGCTATCATAGATAATAATAGGGAAAGATTAAAATAAAACTATTAGATTGGTATGGATCATCTTGCAAACTAAACACAAGCTTTCCATTATAATTTTCATTGCTTTTAAACTACTCCACTAAGTATTTACCTGCTCTTGGTTGGACAACATTACGTGACAAGTTAGAAAAGTCACAAGCTTTATTAGCTAAGAAATTTTATAATGATTATAGTCTTATGAGTTAGAAGGTCAAATCAATAATATCAAGTTATTTATAGTTTATTTATATGCTGTTAAATTTTAATTTTTATTATTTTAATTAAATATTTAATTTTTATTAATTTGATCTTTTAACTCATTAAAGGTTATAATCACTATTTAATGTCTCTATTAGTTGAGCTTAGGCAAATGACATATGATTAGATTATCTTATTTCAAGTTCATAAAATAACTAAACAAGATTTAGAATTTGGCTCCTAAAAGTGGTTTTGCTTTCTGTTATTTAGCCCTCCAAGTAATGGTATATGTGGTAACAAGCTCCTTGAATTAATGCTACTTATCAAGTTTTATTTGATTAAAAAAATAGTTTAGTAAGAAAAAATAATAATAATATTTCATGTATCTAGAAATTAGTATACATAGTTGATCGAAAATATATAGTTCATTAGAGTACACAAATGTTTACAAAGTAGGGATTTTCATATCATCTATTAGACATTTTATCATCATATATTTCAAAATTATTAAGCTTCTCTTTTTTATGGCAAAATTTCAAAATAAAGATTTTCATTAATAATTAGAACTTAAAACTTAAAAATAGATATTAAAAAAAAATATTTCTCTCTTATAAAATCAATCCAACTCGATATGAAATAATTAAAATTATTAAAAAAAATTATACTAAAAATTTGAAATAAAATTTTAGATTCAAGTCTTGTATATGAAAAAAATAGGTGATGAAAAAATTTTATCACCCTTATAAATCCCTCTAGCTCAAATTCTAAAATAATCAAAAAATCTTATAACTATTAAAATTATAAAATTTTATTAAAACCTTCAAAACTAAATTTTAATCTATATAAAATGTATAAAAGTTAAGGACATACATTGTGCCATATAGGACAAGTTCTGTCATCTGACTATAGTACTTTTAATTATTTTTTCTCTTTTTATATTTTATTTTATTTTTACTTTCCAAAATATTAATGAATGTTAAGTTTTTATATATTTGATGACCTTTCAAATATCTAATTTTTTATTTATTAATTTTTATAAGTTTTATATGTTATCCTCTTTGTTTGTTTACTTCACAACAATTAATGAGTATTAATTTTTTTACATTTTCATCCTTTTATATTTCTAATCATATTATTTAAATTTTTAAAATTTTAAATTCTTTAAATCAACTGCTTTTATATTTTTAATCTTTTACTATTTAACAAGCAAACTTTTTTATTTATTGTAGTTACCAATTATTTATTAAAATTTTTTATTAAATCATATTGAAAAATTCTATGTTAGAATAATTCATAATTTTTTATATCAACTTCAAATTTTTTTGTGATTTATAAATATGAATTGATCTAATCACATTTTTTAATTAATATATTGAGTACTAAATTTTCTTATATATTTTTCCTTTCAATTTGTTTTAGTTTTTAGTGAATATATAAAAGTTAAGGATACACATTTTACCATGTAGGACAAATTTTATAATACATATTTTTATTTCTAACTACATTTTCTATTTTTTGCATTTTATTTTAATTTTAAATTTTTAGCAATAATAAAGAATGAAAAAATAAATCACAAAGTTATAAAGTAATTTTTTAATATTTATATTTATTTAGTATTATTTTAATTGTTAAATTTTTTATTCCCTGTTATTAAATTTTTTATTTTTAACTTTTAAAATTTTTAAAATTTATCTATTTATTTATAATACTTATGTATCTCTTAATTAAATTAAATGAAAATTATTTTAGATAATTGGTGCATTGTGCGGGCTCTAAACTAGTTTTAGTAAAAGGTAGTAACCCAGTTTATAAATTGAAGACAAATAAGATTATATTAATTAATTACTTTTAAGGAATATATATATATATATACTAGTAAATAACCACGTGTTTTACAAGTGAACAAAAAATTTATTTGACTCGTTATATATAGTAAGTAAATAAACAAATATATTATTATTATTATTAAACACAATTTTGAAAAATAATAACAATATCATTTATTTATATAATAATTTAATATTAACTTAATATAGTTATAATTTATTACAATTTTTATAAAATTTTTTATTTAAATAATTATTTGATATTATCTCAATATTTTTTATAATTAATTTTTCTCAACTCTGAAATTGATTTCATAGAAAATTGTCACGACCCAAACCTGAAAGTCATAACTGGCGCTAGGGAATGAGAATTCTCACGAATTCAGAATCCGTAGCAAGCGTTAAACACAATTTACACATCAAACAAACATATAAAAATACTTCAGAATTAAAACTTTTAATAACATAATAAAATCTCCATAATTAATATATCGATAAAATATTTTACAAACATTCAAATACACAATCTCAGTCAATAGTTATTTAAAAACATACTATAACAACACGTAGTACTACTGCATCGTCTATAAATAGAAGAGAGCAATAGTTCAAGATTTACATAAATCGACCGGTGAAGAGTAATACTAAGAGAGGTCTAACGAAAATCCTGAAAAATAATTGAGGGTGGGTTCAAACCTCAATGAGTGAATCATTATTATATATATGTAAGTAACATAATGCACGTACATACAAGCATCAAGAATAATATTTGTATATTTATATTTATATAAATATACATACAACTCACACAAATGCTTGAAAATATTTTTCGTATTTTATTTTACCGGAGAATCGAAGCAGAACTCTAAAAGTTCGCATCCTCAAATGACAAATCCTCACTAGCCATCAGACTCACTTAGTTCCAATAACATTCTTTTATCCAATAATAGGTGGACTGGTCCCGAGACCCTGAAAGGTCCATCGAGCTACAGCAATCCGCATGACCAGTCCCGAAACCCTGAAAGGTCCATCAAGCTATAGCAGTCACGCCTATCAATAAAATCTCCATAATCCGGATATTCCATATTTCAAATCATAAATTCCACAATATCAATCAAATATCAAACCTAGCATTCTAACGTACCAGTGCGCACACAATCCTAATATGGCCCACTAGGTAGCACGTTCTACAACTATCCTCCGAAATATTTTATTTCAAATAAATATATAATTCATCATAAATATACGCATCCATATTACGAAATTAGAATTTGCATTTAAACATTCTTATGAAAACATATATATGCATGTATGATCATATTCATGAAATATAAATGTATGCATATATAAAATCATAATAAATAATAA
>CATIWM010720516.1:0-33669 GCA_949671775.1 Mallotus repandus
TTCGCGCCATGTCATTGTGAGTTTTAAATGAGTTTTGTTCACTGGTTTTCATGGGAATAAGAAGCACTCAAACTTAGGTGCCAATGCAATGTAAGAATCTTTTATAGGTCCCATGAATCATAAGAATATATATTCTTTTACCTTTGTTGGTCAATCTCTTACACGGCCTGGTACTTTCCCCATGACAAGTAGCACGTTGCATAGAGAATGTAGTGAATACAATATGTGGCTTTTCCTTAAGTTATTTGGCACGCTTGATAGTAATAGTGACTGGAATTATTTATTAATTGATTTACCTTTTAGTCTAAGAGGAGTCTTGTGGTGAATGCAATGGCATATGGATATTTATGCATGATTGAATTTTCCCATTATTACAAATTGAATCTTGTTCTTTGTGATCTTATTTTACGGCTTTGGCAACTTGATTATGAATATTTGCCAGGGTGGAGCATTATTATTATTTTTAAACTATTCGTGAAATGTCTACTATTTTACACATGCTTCTTGCTGCTCTTTTTTTCACTGATAGAGTTTTATTTCTCTCATTTTCCAGGTTTCATCAAATTCTTTTGGATGACCTTGATATCAAAAGTGAATTATGACATCAAACATGTTAACCAGAGAGAAAAGGCATGGAGTTCTTGTTACTGGGGCTTTGTTGATTGTAATTATAAAACTACTTAGAAATGTTTTTAAAATTTACATGTAAAGGAGATAAAAAAAATTAGATGCTATTTGATGGTTCTATTTATTAAAATAGCCTATTAATACTAGTTGATTATGCTATTTTATTTTTATTATTGCTATTTGATGGTTGAGTTATAGCTACGAAGTGATAATGATTTTATCTATTTTTTTAATCATGATCATGATTCATCAAGTCATATTTTTATGTGTTCATAAGTATAAAACAAGTTTTATATGATAACAAGTAAACACATTTTCAATTTTTCAAAATGAAAAACAAATTGTAGATAAAACAAGTAAACACATTTTTTTGCTTTCAAAAAATAGAAAATAGTTTTTAATTTCTAACGAGTAAACATATTTTACAAATTTTCTATGAAAATGAAAAATTTTCATTTTCTTTAAAAATTGAAAAATAAAAACAGAAAATAATTCCCTAAGAGTAAACACAGCCTTACTATGCCTATTCATTTTTCAAATTGCTGTTGAAGACTTAAAAAAAAAAAAAGATATTTCCAAGGTTTATCTAATCATCAAATGCAATTGAAGATAAACGGATATTAAAGGATGTATTGATTTCAATTTCTAAATAAAAATAAAAAGTTTCGGGACTGAAATGTACTTAATTAAAACAATAAGGACTAAGTTTCCCAAAAAGGAAAGGTGAAAATTTTAAAAGAGAAGATCGGTTGGTTCACAGTAAAAAAAGAAATTAACGCGTGGCATCTTCTTCATTGAACGGAATCTCGTGATTTGATTTAACGGATACAAATAATTCCCCAGAAAATTAAAAAAAATTTAAAAAAATATCTCCGCACAGCCAAAAAAAAAAAGAAAGAAAGCAGCCACTTTCTACTCTAATCTAATTATAAGAATTTTGTCATTTTGTATCGTCTCATCCAATAAATCGCAAATCTTTCTTTGCAGATTCTGTTTTCGATTGAGACAGTTATTTTTTCGGTTTGGTTTGGCGGTTGCGGCGGCGGCGGTTGCGGCGGCGATGGCTGCGAGTGCGAATAATAGTAATACTGCTGGTGCTGCTGCTAATACTGCTACTACTAATAATAGTAATAATCAAGAAGGTGTTGCGTCGGCACAGAAAGTTTCGTCATCTACGGTCACCGCCACAGCCACAAATGGCGGTGGAGGTGGTGTTATCTCCGGAAAAAACGGGAGTAGTAATTCAGGAGCTTCTCCTGCAGCTGATAATACGCAAACCGAAGCAGCCTTGAGACACTGTCCTGGTATTTCCGTTGAGTGGACTACGGATGAACAGTCGCTTCTCGAGGATTTGCTCTCTAAGTATATATAAGTTTTGCTTTTTCAAGAATTTTCTATTTTGTTGTTGTTGAAATTCATTTGGATAATTTTTTTTCAAAATTCTTGTTTTGTTAAATTTTAGGTATGCATCAGAATCAATTGTTCAGCGTTATGCAAAGATTGCTTTGCAATTAAAGGACAAAACTGTTCGCGATGTGGCTCTGCGTTGCCGGTGGATGACTGTGAGTTCTCATTTCAGGCTCTGCAAGTCTTAATTTTTTCAAAATTGTAACATTGATGCAGAAATGGTTCTCCTTTGGGAATTTAGAAGATATGGTCTTATGGATAGGGTGTAGGAGCTTAGATATAGATATTACTGGTGAAGTCTGAAACATATTCGAGTAAGGTGATGCTTCTCCTGTAAAAGAGTGAAGAAAGATTCAAATTTTTTCATAGGGTGATGGCCATTTGATTGCTTAACCAGATTTCGATGCCTGACGGTTATGGAAGCATACATGATACAAGTCATTTTTGTATTTTATTAAACGCTGAATTCATTTGTGCTACTGCTTATGCTGTAGTTAAAATCGTCCATGACGTGGCAGTTAACCATGTGTCCAAGCGCCTGCTTTGTTTTGAAATTTATAATGGAAGTGCAGGTTAATGAAGTGCCCAGAGAGTGGGCATTATTTTGAATCTATGGTCTCATTATCGGATTAGTTATGGGGAAAGGATAAGATCTTTATATGATGAATTGATGCCTATTTAGGGAGGTTATTATCTTTGATTTTCTTGTAAACCAAGAATCTGACTTTTATGGAAGGTTATTCAACGAATTTCACCTGATTGAATTCTTTTTCTATCTTAGTTCCTTGCTATTTTTCTGAACTTTCCCTTGAAGGATTTCTTGTCATTTTTTCTCTCTTTCCTTATTCTCCTTTTACAATGCTGATTTTACTATAGCAGCATGCACGCATCGTTTTGTTTGAGAGTAGCTGCCAACTTTCATTTATATTATAATCTGGCATTTACATCATATGTATATTTGTGCATACTGAATTTGGTATGTCATGCGTATTAAACAGATTAACTAGCTTGATTTTTTACTTTTAGAAAAAGGAAAATGGAAAGAGAAGGAAAGAGGATCACTCAGCAAGGAAAAATAAGGACAGGAAGGTAAACCCTATATTCCAACTAATTTTTTTCTTGACACATGTAGTTCTAGAGATTGTTCGCATGGATAGAACAATTTGGGGGCATGTTCATCTGAAAATGTTACAACCTAAAAGACAAACACGGCAGTAAAATAGTACTTGGACTATCACATATATAGGTGCATTGACATGTTTTGACAACTGTATAAATTAGAGACATTACTTAATTAACTTTCTATCAAAATTCTGAATGTACTATTGTTTTAGATAGTAGTTGTTAGATTTCTTATACAAATTCTTTACTAGTGACTTACCAATTTTTATTGTGGAAATTTTCAAGATCAATGATTGGACCATGCAAGGTAGAAAGACTTTTTCTTGGATGAAGGGAGAAATTATTCTTTCCATTTACGTATCTCGGAATAGCTACTAGTTCAATAAATGCTTATGGTGTGTCTGGAAGTAATTAAGTAAAAGGCATTTGGATCACGAGATATTTCTTGAGATGGATAAATGTCCTAATCATATGGCATTATTTGGGATAATATCTGTAAATATATGCCACGTGTAATTAGCCTACAGGAGTCCAATCTATTTTGTTTTGGCTTGAATGATAATTGGCCAGTTGGCATCTCATTCTATGGAAAGCTTCTGGCTGTAACCGCTGTATTAAACTAACCTCTTTCCACAATATATGGTACCAATTTGGACCAATAATCTGTGTTCTTTATGGTAATACGTGTACTTTCTTTATGTATACCTTGCAAAAGTTAATATAAATGTGCGCATCTATTTTTCAGGAAAAAGCTGCAGATTCTTCAGCGAAGGCATCATCCCATTTGACTCCACGACCAAATGGTCCTTCATATGCTCCACCAATGATCCCCGTGGACAATGATGATGGTATCTCTTACAAAGGTTGGTTCCTTACCATAAATGAGTAACCTGAAAGGGGGAAAGTAGGTGATTAGAAAACTAACTTGGAATGTTCTTGCATTAGATTGCAATGCACTCTCATCATACCTGCAGTAGTAATTAGGCCAACCCATTTTTACCTATATTTAGCACCGTATCTGTGGGAGCATTGAATAATGAACCACGCGAAACAATATTGATATTCTTAAAATTAATGAGATTTTGCACTTGCAAGCACACTAGTTTAGTGATATTGTGATATTTTCGAATTTATAAATTGTGTTCATACTCATTGACACAATTGCTCTAGCAATCTCTTGGCAGTTGTGTGGTATTTAGTTTATACAAAACCCTTAAGCTAAAGGTAGCACCTAGGATGCAACTATCTACTGGATATGTTTAAGATAATAACTAAACAGCGACTTTTTTGAATAAAGATATTGATAAGATATTGTCAAGGCAGTTTTATCCACTTTCTGTTGGCCATGTATCTCATCTATTGCATAAAATGTTGGATTACTAGAAGGTTTCCCACCTATGCTAGTTACATGCTTGTGAGATTGTTATTTTTAGCTGATGAGTGGAGGATTGCAAAATAATTTGTATGTGGAATTGATTGTGGGAAAAGGTACAAAAACACCCCAAACGTTATGCCGTAATCTTACATCCGCCACTAATTTTTTTTGAGGTACAAATACACCCTTATCGTTTTGAAAACCATATGTTTAAGCCCCTCTTGCAAACAATGTTAATGCTCACCGTTAGTGGGGTCTACTATTACTGATATGCCTAAAACAATTATTAGATTACGGTACATCTTTGCCTCTAACGTTTGTAATGAGGAATAAATTTACCTTTAAAGAAAATTTTAAAAAATATTATATAATAATTTTAAAATATTATATAATATTTTTAAAATATTATATAAATTCATTTCATATTATTTCAAAAAATTAGGAATATTTAAAGAAACTAAATTCATCTTATCCTATGTAAAATTTTGCTTTTTTAATCACTTCCAAAATAAAAATATTTATTTATTTATTTGTCTGTCTCATCCTAATTTGTTATATTTAAAAAAATATTTATTAATATTTATTTTAAGAGTGAATAAAAAAGGCAGATTTATATAGAATTTTTTATTTAAATATTTCTAAATTTTTTTAATTAGGACAAAATTTTATAAAAATTCCATAAAAAAAATTACATGTAAATTATTTTAATATTGTATTAGCATTAGTAGATTTCATGAGTATAAAAAACAAACGGTTATTTAATATTTGTACTAGATAAAAATTTTAATTTTTGGAAAAATTTGTGTTAAAATATTCTTAAATTTTCTTTAGGGGTAAATTTGTTTCTTTATTATAAACGTTAGGGGCTAAAATGTACCTTAATCTAATAATTTTTTTGTGCATGTCAGTAATAGTGGACCCCACTATCGGTGAGAATTAACACCGTTTATAAGAGGGGCTCAAACATATGGTTTTCAAAACGATAAGGGGGTATTTGTACATCGAAAAACATTAGTGGCGGATGAGAGATTAGGGCACAACGTTAGAGTTGTTTTTGTACCTTTTCCCGATTGATTGCTTTTCTCTCAGTTATATTGAATTCAATGAAGCCTGGGTATTGATAGCAGTAAATAAACTAAACTAAGATGTGCTTTGTTTCTTTCCATTTACTGCTTGTATACTTACAGCTGATGTGTCTTTTGCAGCCATTGGTGGTCCAACTGGAGAGCTTCTAGAGCAAAATGCACAAATTTTAAGTCAAATTTCAGCAAATTTTGCATCTTTTCAGGTGACATGTAGATTTTGGAACTAAATTGATGCTGACTAATTTTGATGTCACAAGATCTTTTTTTTCTTTTTTCATATATCCAAATGTGTTTATAACTTTCATGACCTGCTTATTTGCATTTATCTTTCAATTCTTTTGTCTTGCTTACACCAAGGAGTAGGACTACATTTTTTCTAACAAGGGGCTCAGACATTTATACGGTCTATATATATATATAATAAATTAGTGGGAAAATTAGGTTTTCTATAGGAATATTTCTTTTGGCTGGGTTCAAAACATTCTATATGATTTTATCATTTTGGTGAGGGCATCACGGAATTTGGAGAGGGCTTTGCTTCTAGTTATGACAAAAGTTGCTTGTATTTTGTTATGAAGTTGAGTGTTCAAATTCTGTGAATCATGCAACGAAATACTGTTTTCTAGGAAGCAATTATGTTATTTTCGTTCTCAAATTCACTGTGAAAATCAGAGGGAACAATGGTAGTCATAAAAGTTAATGAATGGCGATTCTTTTAGATGTTCTGGTTTTACTACTAACCTGATGCATTTAACAAATTGTGTAAACCACTTTAAACCAATTCATTGTTGATGTAGCCTAGAATGCATGAAAACTTCAATCAGTAGGCATTTCCTCATTTTGAAAATGTTTTCATTTTGGAAACTTCAAGAATCGTCTTAGAAACATTTTGGGGCCATTTCTTCAAATCTGACAAATTATGAACACATTTTTTTTTAATGTTTTTCCTGACCAATAAAGAATATAAATTAAAAAAAAAGGACTTTATATTTTTCTAAACTAAATAAAATAATTTATAATGTACTATTAATTTGATAGTAATTAATAATTTTTGTAATATTTTTTTGTAAACCTTTATATTTTCAATATTTACATATTTTCTCCTCAGTTACATTTCCTGTAATTTTTAAAAATAACATTTTGCCTCGTATTCATATCTGTGCTACTTAGGATGTAGCTAATCATCATTATTTATGTAAAATTCTTGCATACAATTTTTTTCCCTATTGTCCTTCGACTGCTTTGCCTTTTTTGGGGATAGAGTTGCATTATTGTTATTTAAGGCATTGGTTTAGTCATGTGAACATTTTGTTTTCTATTTCTTGCAGATACATGATAACGTCAATCTTTTAAGCAGAACTCGGGACAACATACTTTCTATATTGAACGAGTACGTTATAATTTCTCTCTCTGTTTGATTATGTTTGTTATATAGGATGTAGGCATTTCTTATATGGTGTAGCTATATGGTGCTTGTGCATATATATCTGACCATTCATTATCTTGTGATGTACATTATCACCAAGTAATGTAGTGTACTATTTTCTCAAAATCCCACATTTGTGATCTTTGTAGTATTGTCCCCTAGGATTGGCATGATGAAAGGTGAAATTTCTAGACAGTTTGATTCATATGGAAAGGGCACATGAATTGAAACAATTTATTTAAAACATGAGATGGTAAAACTAAGTACGAGTACTTAAAATATAGGATTACTTAATGAATTTAAATAATGAATGAAAAGCAGTATGTAGCTACCCTCACCTTACTTTCTGTAGTAGCAAACTGATGTATGATAGCGAAGTATGCCTAATTTGATTTTAGGATTGGAGGTTGATGTGGTCATTGAGGATCATTAGGCTTGGTTTAAGGCTTATATGAGGTGCAAATTGAAGCTAAATATCAATTATATAAGATAAGTTCACGTCTAAATTGGGTTTAGAATTTATGTTTGTGATATTAGAAGAAATAGAAACAGAATGCCTAAGCAAATAAAAAAAAAGGATAAACTTCAGGTGAACGTGCCTTCAAATGAAGGTATGAAGTTATGTTTTTTTTTTTTTTTTTCTTTCTATCATCGCATAATGTTGCAAGATCCAAGATGTAGAATCCTAGCTCCTTGTACCCAATATTTTAATTCAACCAAAAACCCAATTATGCCTCCAGAGGCAGCCATATATAGAGAAAAAAAAAATTGGTAAATGGTCCTTAGGAATAATTTGTTTATCAGGCTGTTGTATGACTAAAAGAAGCACAATAATCATGAGGGCACAACCTATAGGCAATCTCGGGTCATGGTTAAGACTTGTCAACTTGGGGCTACAGCTTTAGAAATATAAACTACATTATCAAGGGATATTCCCAGTTGATACCCACACTTCAGCCTTTAGAGCTGGCTATGAGTTAAAATCTCCGTTTGCTGACTACCTACTGCTGTGTTGATAAGCTTCAAAGTTATTAATACACTATTTTTTATTAAAACCAGGAAATTAAAATGACAACCCAAACCTGTTTAGTGTGAGCAGTAAACTTCAGTACTGCATTACAGTTTTCCATCTGCTCTATAAATCATACTATGACAACTAGGTTGCGAGCCAAAATTATTCTTGATTTTTGCTGTCCCAGTAGGTTTGGTCTTGGACTTTCACAGTAACCTTTTCTAGCTTTATGACACCCTCACATAGTTGAAAAATCAACTTCTGATTAATTACTTGTTAAAGTGCGCATGTTGTGTTGATGTATTCAGAGCTTTAAGCATAGAATAAGATTCATTTTATGGTGTTGAGTAGTAGTTGTTTGTCTGCAAGCAGCTCCAAAAGTCACATTCAAATCTTCGAGAATGAATTCTTATTTTTTAGCCAAAACTTCTTCAACAGGCCCAAAATATTGCCTTTGATGGCATGCAAAGACTCAAAAAGTATGTTTTTAACCAAAAGAATTTTGCCCACTATTAATTCCTGTTAATTCTCAATATTGTATAGTTCTTTGAGGCACTCCTTGCCGATTACCAAATTTTGAAGAAATTTATGAATTTGATCTGATACATGGGAATGCTTGTTTTGAAGCTGTGTGCATGTGTGTATGTACAAGTGTGGGTGTGTGTGCTTAAGCGCATGTCTGATTGCATGTTCAGTGTGTGTATATGTATATATGTGTGTGCATGCATGCAATTCAGGCTGGCAAAAAAGCAATTTATGATCAATCATTATATATGGAGTTTAATTCTTGCTTCTAAAATGAGCGTTATGCAGCTTGAATGACATGCCAGAGATAATGAAGCAGATGCCTCCACTTCCTGTTAAGGTGAATGAGGAACTTGCCAACTCTATCCTTCCCCCATCATCCCATCACATGAAATTGTGATGCATCCGTATGGGGCTGACTGATGGTGCATTCTGACCTTTGCCTTAAGTTGGGATCTCTTAGACAAATTTCGTCAAATAAGCCGCTCAATTCGTTCAAGTTCTTCCGTCAAACTCGATCTGAAAAGACATTTACAATGTCCATGGTTTCAAATATTTAAGAGGAAGGAGTGTTATTTGTTTATTAACCTTTTAATCTCTATTGGGTGGGGGAATTGATTTTAGGAAACCAGTTGTAGCATGTGTATACTTAGCTTCCTAGGGCAAATTCTGACTGCAATACCTGTAGGATTAATCCTTTTTAATGGAAAAGAATAAATAGTTGATCAGATTGCTTGTAATCACAACTCTCTCTCTTTTCTTAGATGCTGGGGCTATGGCAAAATGTTGAAAGCTCCATTCTCTTTTACTTCTTGAAAAAGTACCAAAAATATGCAAAGTATTTTTCTTGCTTTGACTGCAAAATATTTCAGGATGTTATTTTAACTGAAGGAACAAGACCTATGAAGAAAAGTCTGTTTCTTCAAATTCAGAAAAGCAAATTGAGTAAAAATTTTGTTAATTATCTTTCACCATCTGCAATCACATCTTAATGCATCGGCTCCTAAGTAACAATGTAAAACTTTTGGTTTTAGGAGAATGAAGCTGGATTTGGACAACTGCTATCGCATTTCATAACTCCATGCGACAGTAGCTTCCTTGAATTAAGTTTCCATTGTATTGATTCCATTGTAAAGTAAACATAAAATACATGTAACTTTTCGGAGCCACATAAAATTACAGAGATGCCAAGGAGGTTTCTGAATTTCAAAAATTGGGACTCTTATATGAAATGACTTCTAACTTGAATCATTGCACCAATATATTGATAAAATCCCAGATATTCTAGTAAGAAAAGAACTCCAACTGGAAAGTCACGGATTCATTTCAGCTTCATGTAAGTTCTAACCTTCAACCTGCCACAAAGGGTGAGATGAATATATACCTCAATATTGGTGAAGAAAGAACATGTATATGAAGCAACTCTTAATCAACAACTAATTATATGAGCTTCCATGACAACAACAACTATTCCTGGAAAAGAAAAATAAAACTTTTCTGACTGGACTAATAGCCCAATGGTCGAGTCTTGCAACATGGTGTAGCCAGAGGTTAAGGATTCAAACCCTGACTTCCCTGGAATTTGTCCTTGCACACTTTTTCATCACACACATGCATCTAGCATGTTCAACAGTCAGTCAGTACTGGAAATGCTTTCCAGTCAATGAACTGAATGGGAGAGAATTAAATAGGGATTTAACTTGAGGACATCAGCAGAAGTAACATTCAACGGACAAGTGTTGTGTAAACTTGTATGTGCTCAACTATAACTGAGTTAATCACCAAAACAAATATAAACATTGAAAGCTTTTCATTCTGACTAGCTCTGTCAGTTACTCGAAAACATCTTCTATATCTGTTTCAATTTTGAGTAATTAGATTACCCAGGACCAACTCATAAGCCAGTCATCCATATAGCAGTAAGCCCCAGAATATGATTTGGTCACTTTTTGTGGGAGAATGGTCTCACAAGACAGTCCTTAATACTAATGTTCACCTTCAATATAGTCTCTGCCCAGGTTCCAACAATAAAATAACCATTATATTACTGAATAAGCTGTGTTGCTGTTTAGAACAATTAGGCTATACAATTGTTGATTAATGATTAGGATTCCACAACGAATATATTTAAATAGCGAAAACGCATATAGTTCTTTTAGTTACAACACTTACTAATTGACGTGCCCTAATAATTAAAGCATGAGCTAAGTTCGGCCTCCCACAACCCAAAGAAACTTTAAATCTCTTTATATATAGTGTGATAAAATGATCTTAAACATCTACACCTAGTAAAACGACACATCACTCAACATATCCTGATCAGTTCTTATCAATTCTAACCAGGTTGACCTCCTAACTGGTTAACACGTGTAGTGCAAATGCAACTAGTCTTCGGGCAATGAGGATGTAGGTGTTTATCTCAGTTTATACACCTGGTCAAGTCTACTTCTATCAGCACAGTCATACAGCTTATCCATATGAAATGCTAAAAAAAGGCATTAAGGACATGTGATCATGTTTAATCCAAATATGAATTTATCAGGCAATATTTTTCACAATACTGGAAAAACTTATATAAGATGCAGCAAACCCAATACTTATTCATGAAGTATACCTCTCCCCAGAGGTCCTATTCCCATTAAGCTGTTGACAAATCTACTAGTTACAAACAAGACTACTGGCTCCATTATGCGATAACTAGTCTAAGTTTACTAAATTAAATTAGCGCTGAGGATTACTACCTCATTATTGATGTTATTGTGCTACAACATGTTCCCCTAGCTGTTCATCATTGACCACCTGTTAATAAAATCCTACCTTATTGCAAAATCCTAAATTCCAAAATCCAACATGCACCATAATTTAATCATCACTGATCGACAAAATTTTCAATTATTTTTCTGGGTATCAGCTTTACAACCATTAAATTGAGTTTTCAAACGTAGACAACAAATCAGAAACAGAAAAGAACCAACCTTCACAGGATTTGAGTTGATAGATTCAAGATTCAAGACTCTATTTTCAAGTGCATCAAAACTCTGCTTAGTCTGTAAAAAGCAAAAAAACAAAAAAAAAAACAAAAAAAAAACAAAATAATCAAAAGTTTTCTGAAATTAAACGGGCATGCATATCTATGAGGCCAAAAGAACTCTCCAAATGAAAATGCCCAATTGCAGCTGATGAGGCTCCTACCTGAGTAGAAAGGGCATATCTTTCAGCCAAAAGATCTCTCCACATGAAATGCCCAATTGCAGCTGATGACACAGAAAACCCAATTGTAAACCATAGCAATCGCCTCCTCAACATCTTCTTCTTCGTCTTCTATTGCCCGACAATGGTATTGGTGGGTGTGTCAATTCGTGGTGATGATGTTCTTTACAACTTATAGTTATTCTCTTTAAAGAAACACAGACGCAGCGGAATGGAGTCCCTGATGTTTTACAATTAGCAATTTTCATCCTTGAAAAAATACATATGAGTACCTAATGTTTCATTATTAGTAGTTTTTACCCTTATAAAAAAACACACTATTCAAATAGACTTATTCGAGTGGATTTGATTTAGATTTTAGAACTTAGGTTTGGATAATGGTTTTATATCAGGACTGTGATGTAAACAGTAAATCATTATGCCTCTCATTTTCTAAAAATTATATTAATACTAAATAAATAAATAAATTATAAGTGTTTATAATATGGTATAAAGGTTGATCTAGTTTATTTTAAATTTTAAATTTTATCATTTTGATTAATTGTTAAAAAAATTAAAATTTCAAAATGAAAGTAGAATTTTCTTAAGAAAATTTAATTAACATTGGAACAATATAATGATTACCTCCAAAAGAATTTTGTTAAGGTTCTTATTTGGTCAATCCAATTACCATAATCTAAAATTTTAGCCTAACTTCACTCCGGCTGCAATTACAAGTAATCTTTATGCACTTTGTTCATTAATTTTATTTTTTATTGATAAAAATTAATGAAATGTAAAAAAGGATATATATAGTAGAAAAAGGAAAAAAATAAAATTATTAATAAGTTATGCGATAAAGTAAAATTAAAAATAAAAAATTAACTAAATTAATATACTTACTAAAATAAGCAATAAATATAAAAAAACGAATAGTTTAACATTTTTATAATTTTTAATATGTAATTTTTTTTTACTGGCAAATTAAGGCATATAATTTTTGCAGTTAGTAATTTTAAGTGTATCACATTAACATTATCAGAAATACTAACGTGGTGATAATATGGTATTGAAATTTTATCATCTTATTCCAACCAAAAAAAAAATTTTATCATCTTATTGCCTTTTTTTTTTTATCATCTTATTGCTAAAAAAAAAAAAATTTATCATCTCATACGATGTAACATTAATGTGGTAACAATATGGTGCTGATGTGAATTTTTTTTTTATTTGTCACATCACCCCAACCAAAAGTGTTAATGTGACATATTTGAAATTGATAATGACAAAAATCACACACCTTAACTTATCAAAAAAAAAATTACATATTAAAAATTTTAAAAAAATTATAAAAACTATTAAATCACATGATACTTTTTATCTATTTATCTTATCAATTGAGATTTTTTTTATCTTTTACTGATAGAAAATAAAATTAATAAATAAAATGTAAGAATTTATATTTTATTAGTTAAAATTATAGAATAAATATTAAAATTTGACTTTTAAAATGTAAAATATATATATAAGAGGAATACAATATAATTTTCTAAATATCTCCTACATATACATAGACAAGATATAAATTTTAATACCTACTAATTTTAAAGAAAATTTTTGAAGTGAAAATTATTGAAAAGGGTGACTGTTTATGAACATGAAAAGATAACATTCTAGTAATGTGTTAAAATTAAAAAAAAAACTACTTATAAATAAAACCCCAGTTAAAACACAAACAAAAGTACATAACATTTTTATAATTAAACCATCCAAATTGTTCAGAAATTGAAACTTAAAAAACCACATCCAGATTAGTCCAAAAGCTCCGAACAGCAGCACTCAGCCACACAGTACTATTTATTAAAAAGAAAAGAAAAGAAAAAGCCAACACTAGCTAGCCAAGGGAGCAAATACGGTTGAACCTTGAAAACTCACTACTTGCTAGCTACTGCTAGCACTCCCAAATGCCACTAATCATCACCGCTTTCTTGATCATAAGGAGGAGGGTTTGCGATGTTATCGGGATCTTGATCAAAGAATGGTTCCTGACCAAGAAATGCTGAGATTTCTTCTGGTTGCTGGAGATAATGATAGGGAGGCACCCTCTCCTCTTCATGCTGCTCTTGTTGCTGCTGCATCATTTGTTGAAATAGATAATCAAGTTGCTGATTCTGTTGATCAGGAACTTGATATAGCTGCCATGGATATTGTTGGCCCAGGTTCATCTCTTCCATTCCATGCAAAATTTGATCCACCTGATATTGACATGGAACTTGGTTGTGCTGCAGCAACTGTTCTGTTCCATCTAATCCCATTGCCACATTGTTGTTGTTGTTGTTGTTGTTGTTTCCAGGATTTCCATCGTTGTTGTTGTTGTTGTTGAACATCATTCCATTGCTTGGAGACATAGACATTTGTGTTAAAATTCTCAGTTGCGAGATCTCTTGTTTCATTTCTTCATTCAATGCTGTCAGGATAGCACCCAAGAAAAATAAATAAAAAGCAGCCTTGTATGAGAGATATATACCATGCAAAACATTGATGATAAAAATTATGTAAAACATTGTTCTTAATTCCCATATATACAAAAACAAATCATCAGCAACTTAAACAATCCAAAGATTAAGGAAATTAATCCATATATGTGTGAGGATATATATATATATGTTTATATACTTACAGTCTTGCAATTGAAGCTGATGCAAAACCATGCTTGTCCGTTCTCTAAGTCTCTTATTTTCAGAATTCAAGCCCTTGCTTTCGGTCTGCTCATTCATAGAGAATATATATATGGAAAAATTCATTAGATGGGTAAAAAGGAAAAGTGTTCTTAATTATTTGACAATATATATATGTGGGCGCTCGTGCAAAAAAAGTCTAACGTAGAGGAAAATATAAAAAACAAAAATAGTTAAATTTACCTGCAATAAGGTCAAATGAGCCTTCAATGCAGCTGATTCAGCATTCAGTGTTCTGATTTTATGTTCAAGCATATGTGTATACAACTTCTTCTTCTCCTTAGACCTAACAGCAGACATTCTGTTTGCCATAATTCTGCAACAAATCATGCCAAAACACTTGAAAATAGTCACTTCTTAATCCAAGTGAAAGAAAATTATGATGCTTAGATAAAACCATCACATAATATACACCATCAACAAATAAAATACACGACTGTACATCCATCCATCCTTTCACCTGAATAATTCATTAATAACAAGTATTAATCTAAAGAATAATTTAATACTGAAGTACTAAAAGAAAATGATCATAAGTAGATAGAAAGAGGCTTTAAACCATAAAATTTAATTAATTAATCCTATTTTTCAGCTTATGTTAATTGGTTCTTGTGTCATTTTTGTTGCTTTTTCTTTTAGTACCATTTGAAACATATTTGTTAAAATCTCGCATACGACGAGAAACCTAATTTTAAAAAAAAATAAATTAAATATTTCAGACTAATTAATAATAGATCATATATATTTAAGTAAAATATGACCAACAAATATAAAAGGACCACGTGTATAATGTACGGATAAAATTTTAACTAACCTAAGAATAGATCATATATATTCTCATTAAATATGATCAATAAAATGACTACGTGTACATCGCATATAACGAATTTTAACTAATTTAGGTATAAATCATATATATTTCACATAATAAGATCATTAAATGTGAAATGATCATATATATATCACACATAATGAGTTTTATAATCTCCAAACCGACAAATATTTTCTTTTGAAAGAATTTATTGGATGGTGTAAGAAAGACAAAATAAGTTTTAACTAACCTTGAAACAGACAAATATTTTCTTTTAAAAGGATTAATGGATATTCTAAAAAATACCATATGTTATATAGCTCTGACAAAATAAATGAAATGATCTAGCAAGTACTTGTATAGAATGACTACAAACTATTAGTCAATGAACACCCAGAACCCTTCAAAGATCATGCAAAGCACAACTTACAAGCTAGCAGAATTTAGGTTTTCTTGAATCTTAAATGATTTTGAGGTTAGAACATAAATTTTGTATACACAAACAAATTGATTAAAAGAAAGACTCAAGATATGCTTGATTGAAGAAAGATAAAAGGAAGCAAAAATATGTAGAATGGCAGTAGTAAACCTCTTTGCCTTATTGGGATCTTGCAAGGCAAGTTCTGCAAGCTTTTCAGGAGACATAGTCTTTCTTATTCCTATTGGTCGAGGCCGAGCTGATCTGGTTCTTGGTGCTGGTTTCGATGCGGCTGGTGGCATCTCCACAATCACTTCCGGTGGTGGTGGTGGTACTGGAACAGTGATCGAGCCCACATCATTACCTTGATCAAATCCAGGAAACGTATCATCGTCACTCAAGAACTTGAAAAAGAAATCATCCTGATGATTACCACCCGGCTCAAATCTTTCTTGTATAAGAGTGTTCTCTTTGGAGGATGATCCTGATGATGAAGATGAGCCCTGAAGCAGCCTAGTTCCTCCGATACTATTATTAAAATCCCCTGGCCTGCAGACGGGTGCAGGTGATGAGCCATTAGGCTGATCAAAATGACCCGTCATCAGAAGTTGAAGAAAATGTTCATCATCTCCTTCATTTTCATAGATAATTGGTCTCTTTCCCTTCTCAGTCTCCATCATAAATCTCTATATCAATCAACAAAATTATTATATTTTCTTCTCAAAATGGTCACGAATAAGACCTATATATAATAGAGATTATATATTTTTTTATATAATAATCTCTGAAACCATGAGATATCGATTAACCAAACTTACACAACATCATTATATGATTACAGGAAAAGGAAAAGATAACAACGTTTCTATGTGGATTTTATAACCATATTTTTCATACGTAGAATGTCAAAAAGTAGCTAGTGCCATAGCTACAATTAATAAAGTGACTGAACAAAATCCTGACCTGACTCTGTGCGGATTTATTACGATAAACTATTAAATTTGTAGTAAATAATATTTTAGTTATATCAAAATTTTCAGATAAAATACGTATTATTGAGATTCTTAAAAACTAATTTGTCGTCCGTGATCAAATATAGTTTTCTATTCTTTCGATTTTTTGAAATATATATACACACACTTGCCTTTGCATGCATCTTCATATTGGGTGCACTCCGAAAAATTAATCCATGGAAACTTCTTGCTGAGCAGGATATGGAAGAGCTCTTCTTCTCTTCTCTTCTGTTTCTTTCTCATTTTTTTTTTAAATTTTTTGAAATAAAATAAGATCAAACCATGTACAGTACAAATTTTTTTATAGATGGCAATTGAAAAACAATTTTTAATTATCAATCCAGCTTGGTTTTCTTTTTGCATTGTTGCAATTCAGGTAACTTATTTAATTTGCCACCAATACTATATAAATTTTATTCTTATTTTGTTGAACAGAATTCTTCCTTTATGATTGATATTTTTCCCACTTGTATTGAACGTCTGTGTTTCTTTTTTTTTTTTTTATAATAATGATCACCCGCATTCGGTAATCACAGTAATTCTAATTAATTCGAATTTAACGGAATCAACTTCATTAGGAAATATAAACTCTTCTATGATTTATTTTTTATATATATACAACTTGAACTTTATAATTATAAAAATAATCAATATTATATGTATGTAAATAAATTTTTATCTAAAAATTTTTGAAACCCAAAAACATTATAACTTAAAGACAATTTGCAAATAATAATAATAGCGCCCTCAAGTTTTCTTTTAGTTTTACTTTGGCCCCTATTTCCGTTGCAAATTCATTTCCTTCCTAATATAAGTCAGCTTTGACCAACCTATTTCTGCCCTCAGTATCTAGTAATAGAAAATACCAAAATAGCGTAATTGAAAAATCTTGATATAAGTTTATCTGATGTATTATGTCAAATGCTTGGTCACTTAATTAAACATCCTTTGAAATTGGGCAATCTACTGTGCAGCTCCTCAAAATTCAAATTTTCTTAATTCAGGAAAGGAGATTATATATCAAAAAAAAAAAGATAGATTTATGCAATTTCACATAAAAATAAATATTATAAAAAATATCATATTTTAAATAATTTAAAATATTGAAAAAGTATAAGAACATTTTAAATATTTTTCATTTGTAATAATAATAAATTGATTAAATAATTATATACTAATCTTAAAGTGAACTTGAATAATGGGCAACTTACACCTAATGCAATGAAAATGATGGAACCAATATATATATATAAATATAGGAGAAAAAATAAAATTTAGTTGATATATGAAAATTCAATTTGTTTAGGAAATGAAGATCGAAATTTTGGTCAATTATTATAATTAATAAATAATTCTTTATTATATTATAGGCTTTTATACTAGTAATGTTAGTTTCTATTAATTATTTATAATAATGATATTGATAAAAAAAAATTAATTAATATATTTTAAATTTCATATAAATTAAAACTTATTAATTTTTAAATACATATTTAAATATTTTTCTTATAACAAGCTTAAGAGTAAATAACTTAAAATTGATCTTATTAAATTTTTATATTATATTAAAATTAATAAATTATCATAGTATAACATAAGTCATAATGAAAGCAACAAATTCTATAATAATATATACATATTTTCTATTTTAAAATTATAGGATCATTTTACATTTTGTTCATCTCAAATTATAAGCTGCTTTTTTTAAAGGGGTGGTTAACTTACTTACTAACAGATTATTTCTATCTAACATGCAGTTTATTTAAATAAAACAATATTTTATCTAATATTAATTGAAATATATATTTCCTATTTTAATTATATTAATTATACTTTCTTAATTTATAAGAAATTTAAAATAAATTTATAATTTTGAGATAAAAAGTAAAACAAAATAGCATATCAAATAATGCATACATATATATGAGTCATTCTACAATACAAACATGTATATCTATACAAATGCAATTAGAATCGTTAAATTATTACTAATTTAATTACAGCTATTGATATATTTTATGGGTATTTGTACACAAAAATAATCAATGGTTATAATTAAATAAAAATAAATCTAACGACTCTAATTTCATTTGTATAAATATAAATGTTTGTATTATAGTAAGAGCCCATATTATATATATATTTTCCTAAAAGTTATTCACCTTTTTGGAAAAAAGAAAAACAGAGGTTACCAAAAAATTTTTTTTTCTTTTGTTACACAATCCATGGGCATTGTTCTCCCAATGAGCTACTATTTTTAGTTACTGCCAGCTTTAAATTTATCAATAATTAACATGTTTTCCATCTATCTTCATGAATTTGGAAAGCTAGCAACTAACAAATTCATGGAACCTACACAATACAATACAGTTTTTTATTCATCCTCTGCATTCAGAAATGATTTGTTATTTATAAAACATTTGTTATATGCGCATTCAATCTTAGACTGAAATCTCCCCAAATTGCAATAAATTTACAAGGAGAAAGCAAAAATGGATAATGGTACATGTAGCAATCCGTGACGGAAGAAATTAATGACAAATTTTTTTTCTTTCTTTTTCTTAAAAATGAAACCAAATTATTTAAAAATAAATAAGTAACAAAGAAAATAACACTATAATAAAAACATTTCACTTTCTCTTCCACATCCTATTTCAATAACTAATACAGTACATAAAGATTATGCAGTAGGAATATGGTACAAGAATTTCATATTTCATTTTCTCATCCAGAGCCTTATCTCTAAAATCAGGGCAATTACAAATAAGATGGCTAGAACAACACCATATCCAGCATTCCATCCAGTTCCTTTTTCACCTAAATGGATTCCATAGAACACATTTGCTATTGCAAATACCATCAAAATCCTCCCCACTGTATAATGATACCAATTCCAATAAAATCGCATTTTAGATGACTTATCTGGTCTTGCCAAAAATGCCATTATCTGCATATATACATAAAAGTTAAATCAATCCAATTGTGAAAATCTTTAAAAAAATGAAAAAAAAAAAAGTGACTATGGGGGTTCAAACTGAGGACCTAATGGTCTAAAATAGATATATTTTCTACCAATTCATTAGTGCGGGTTAAATGCAAAGGTGTTCACTCAATTTTATATTTATTACAATTTAGATATTAAACTTTAATTCATTTTTTTATGTCACCTAATTTTGATTTTGTTTCAAAAAAAAATTACTGTTAAAAATTTTTAGTCCTTTAACTTTTTTAAAAAATTATTTTAATGCCTCAATCTTTTTATTTTTTCAATTTAGTCCAGTAATTATAAAAAATTTAAAATTTTACTTCTCCTAAGCTGTGATATCTCTTAAGATAAATCTGTTCTTATTAGGTGGAGTCAAAATAAATTTTAAATTTTGACTTATTTTTTATAAATATATAAAAAACATAGACTTATTTGTATTAAAAATAGTTAAATATTTTTGTATTAAAAAATTGTAGGCAAATGTGCTCAAACCTGGAGGCATCCAAGAACAAGAATGAAAATTCCAAGACCTTTGTGGGTAGAGACATGAGCACTGAGACGATCTTCTAAGACAAATCCACAAATTATACCTGATAATCCCAGTACAAATCCCAAAGATTGAATCCCAGTATGAGCATAGAACCAAAATGGATCCCATTGCTTGCCGTGGCGAGCTACAATTCCTCCTATTATCATCAGAATACCCCATCCAACCATGTTCACCGCTCCATGAGCCTTTCTTAACCCACTGTGTGGGTTTTGATTGCTCGTCTGACCTGTTTCATCATTATACTCATAATTAAAATTTTTAAAAAATGAACATTCTATTTTTTTATACGGATGAAATTAGAACCACTAAATTATTATTAATTTAATTATAATTATTAATACATTTTATATTAATATATAAAAATAATTAATAATTATAATTAAATAAAATAAATTTAATAGTTCTAATTTTATTTATATAAGTATAAATATTTGTAATATAGCAATAGCGTCAATATATGGGAATATAAGCTTGTAAATTTTTCAAGAAAATTTTAATTAATGTGCAAATGGATGACCAAAAAGAAAATAAAGTTTACAGCATTTTGTTAGGTCAACTAATTGACCAAACAATAATGTAAACATTTGGTGAATTATAAATTTTGACCAATTACTAGCCACAAACAAGTTAAAATTTATCACTTAAGTTTATAATTACTGATATATGATATTTTAATTATTTTGATAGAATGATAGGATCCGCAAAAATTGAAGGATTAAGCAATAAATTAATTTACTCAATTACTAAAGATTTTCATAACATTAATAATTCACAGAAAGGTTTCAATAGTTTTGATCAAATGGTTTTTTTTAGTTAGCAAAACATTATTCATTATTTTTTAAATTAGGAAAAAAATTTACTATATGTTAAATATTAAATTTGTAATTTTAATAAAAATAAGATTTTTATCATTTAATTATTTAATTATCAATTTTTTATTTCAACAAAGAATATAAATGTTTTTCTATAAATTAATGGTGGCACAATTGTGCATGTTTGCCAAGTAACCTCAACTCACATACAGCTGTACCCACGAATTTACACATTGAATTAATTTACTAATGATTTCACAACGGTTCTATAGCAAATATGCTGCACATTATTTATTCACTTTTTATCGAATTAGTAATTTAAAAAAATTTCATATAAAATAAATTATTATTATTTTAAAATTTATTTTTATTTAATTTTAATTTTTAATATCCGATGATCATATATATTCGAATTGTTTTATAATTTTAATCAAATAGAATTATAAGGGATAAAAAATTTTCCCCTTCGAATTTTTTAAATTATAAGACTCAATTTTAAAACTTATTTAGTGGATGTAATAATATCAATAATTTTTTATTTTTATAATAAATATTTAATTATGATTATTTCATGGTTCGTTGAAAGTTTATCGAATAAAAAAAATTATGATGAAATGCTTTTTGTAATTAATGTTTACCTGTAACATAATTCATAGTAGTTGAGACCTTATCACGGTGCTCGGTCAACTGGTAGCTTGGGGCCGACGGCAATACACCATCTCGTCCAAAAGAGTAAATTAGCCGCGAAGATGGCTGATCGGCGACGAACAACTGGAAGGCCATGTACAGACGAGATGACTGAGATGTGATCATGGAATATGTAACGTTTAAGTTGCCGGAATCAGGTAGCACTGCACTTGGAGTTTGACCACCTAAAAAATATTTCTTGATATTTGAAGAACCATCACCGGATGATCTCCAACCCACAATTGCGCTCGATCCCACCATTAATCCGTTGTTCGAAAATCCTATTGCTACGTAGGAATTCGAATCCGGCGCCGAGAGCACGAAGCTCCATAGATTCGGAGATGTTTGCACGTACTGTAGAGAAATATATATCATGTCGTAAAACACATTGTGATGTCAATTAAATTAAAAAGGAAAAAACTTACTCGAAGAATATAATTGTGGGTGTCCCATACAGCAACGCAGTGCAGCGCAGTACTATCAAAAGGCAGCTGGGTGGTGAGGGTGAGGTTTGAGCTGCAAGAATCTGTTGTTTGTGAGTTGACAAGAATTGATATAGAAGACAATACGGTGGTGAAGAAGATGAAAATGGAAGATGTCTTCTTCTTCATGTCTCTCAGAGGATTTTTTTTTTTTTTTTTTTTGGTTAGTTGCTTTGTTGTTGGTTTGGTGATGTGTGTGTGGAAGTGGTTGAGATCAAAAAGAAAGAAAGAAATGATAATGAAGCAGTTGAATAATGAACTTGTTATAGATGAATTAGTCCACTTTTTGGTATGTTTAATTATTTGTTTCTCAAAGTTCAAAAAAACAAATTATTTGATTCTTTAAAATGGAAGTAGTTGTCTTGTCAAATAAAAAAAAATGAAAGTTGTTGTAATGATCATGACATGTTTCATGTATTCAGTTGTGAATATATATATATATGATAAAACATGGGCTTTAATTAAACAATGGCCAGAAAGGAAATGCTGAGTTTCAATTGGCTGATGAAATGGTTAGATATATACCAGCAACCAAGTTTTTTTTTTCTTGCCAAAAAAACGTTAAATTATAAATTATTCCCACTTAAATAACATTTTAAATTTAAAACCATGTTTATATAAAAATATTAAATAAATTATTGAAAATTTTTTACCATTCTTATGTTTTGAAATCAAACTTATTAATTAAAGTTCATTAAATCTAATAGACATTAAAATCCGGTAAGATAAAAATAAATAATTAATTAAATATATTTAAATATATTAATTTTAATATTGTCTCTTTTATAATTATAAATACACTATCTTTATTTTTTTTATGATGGACTATTTTTTCTTTTAATTCACAAATCATATAGTAGGTTTTTAACTTAAATTGTGAGAAATCTAAATTTGCATTTGAATTAGAGAAAATTAATTTTTTTAAATAAATTAATTTTGAAATCATTCTAAAATTTCCCAAACAAGTTTATTTGGAGTTTTAAGAGTCTATAAATACAAGATTATCCACCATGCAAAAGATAACTTGGAATTTACAAATTTGGGTGGTGGAAGTTAGAAAGTAGGAACATAAGACAATTTAAGATTTGCAAGTTTGAGTGACAATTATATTTTAAGGTGGGAATGACATCAAGGATTTTGATTTGGGAATAATATCTAAGGAGGCTTAAGCATGGGGTTTTGGGAAACAAATGTATGAGTTCTTATATTTTTCACTAGCATTTCTAGAGAGGTTTCCTCTAGAGGGGTGTTTTCTTCTAGGATTTCTAGAAGAGTGGTATTTATCTCTATGGGTTCTAAAGAGGTAGAGAGGAATGTGTACTCTTCTATTTTATCTGAGAGGGTGATATAAAATTGTCAGTTTAAGTTTAATCAACTCAAGGGGAATGAGAATTTATTGTATTGGTGTTTTATCTCATATAATAAAGAATTAATTGGTATCTCTCTACATATGTAGACAATTAAAAGTCGAACCATGAAAAATCTTGTGTGTTCTCAATTTTTTGGATTTTGGTTTATTTTGACATATTTATTGATTGGTTTAATTGGATGGATTTTTCCCAACAAGTGGTATTATCAATGCTTTGGTTCTTCGGTTGAAATTGATAGATATTTCAAGTGGTTTATTCTTTAGAAAAGAAGAGTAAAGGATCTCCCAGTTCAACTGGGTTTGGCAAAAGTGATTTAAGGGAAAAAAAAGTAAATTAGAAAATTAAGTTGTGAAGATTGGACAGAGCTCAAAGAAGGTGTATTAAATGAAGAGATTGAGATATCTCCATGGAGTCAAAGAGCATTTTGACTAGGTTTCAAATATATATGGTGTATTGACCATAGTTGAATCAAGGTGTGTGATCAAGAATTGATTTGAATATGTATAGTTGGGTTATTAAGACCAATATGTTTGCACTTAAGTCAATATGGAGATTTGCTAAGTTTTTTTCTTGAATTGTGAGGAATTCAAATTGTACTTGGATTAGGAAAAATTAATTCTTGAAAAGGAATTAATTTTGGAATCATTCTAAATTTTTCCAAACAAGTTTATTTAGTGCCAAAGTTTTAGAAGTCTATAAATACAAGGTTTTTTCAAGATGCACAAGACAATTTGAAGTTTGCAAGTTTGGGTAGTGGAAGTTAGGAAGCATGAACACAAGACAACTTGGTATTTGCAAGTTTGAGTGACAAATTATGTTTTGATATGGGAATTACATCAAGGATTTGGATGTGGAAATAACATCCAAAAGGGCTTAAGCTTGGAGCTTTGGGAAACACCTCAATGAGTTCTTGTATTTTTCTCTAGGATTTTTAGAGATATTTTCCTCTAGCATTTCTAGAAGGGCAGTATTTATCGCTATGGTTTATAGAGAGGTTTTCTAGAAATTTTAAAGGAGATGAGTGTGTATTCTTCTAGTTTATATAAGAGAGTGATACAAAATTATGGGTTTGAATTTGATCAATTGAAGGAGAATGACAATTTATTGTATTTGTATTTTATCTCATATAGTGAAGAATTAATATCTCTCCGTAGATACAGGCAATTAAAAACCAAATTACGTAAAATATTATGTGTTCTAAATTTTTTTTTATTTTGATTTATTTTTGACATACTTATTGATTGGTTTAATTGGGTAGATTTTTTCCAACATGGCAAAAGTAAGAAAGTGGAATTTCATGGAATGACGCACCAATTTGGAGTTTGGATAAACGAATCTCTTTCTTCTTCTCATTTTCTCTACCTCTCCTTAAAAATCTCTTTTGTTTATTAGTGGTTCCAAAATCACCTCCTCCTACTCATTTTTTTTTTATTTTTTGTTCTTAAATTAGTTCTAATTCATAGATCTATATAGAATTTATATTATTTTGCTTGTATTGCCTCCATATAGCGAGGTCATGGTAGATATATTTCTAGATTGGGTAAATTATGATCACCTCATTGAGATTTGGCCAACCTACTAATTCATTCCTGTATTTTCAAAAGTCAACTAATAACCCCCTCGGGTTTGATTTTATTAACTATTTTCTCCTTCCGTTAACTAAGTATCCCCTTAGGTTTGATATTTCTATTATAAATCTGAGGGGGGATTAAGTTAGCAGAATGGAAAAATAGTTAATAAAATCAAACATGATGGAGTATTTAGTTGACTTCTGAAAATGCAAGGATGAACTAATAAATTAGAACAAACCTTAAGGGGGTCTTAGTAAATTATCCTTCTAGATTTATTGATCTAGTTGTGTTTTTTATTTTTTGGTGGTTTGATCTATCAAAAAAGCGTGGTTCTTATTCTATTTTATGGAGTTTCATAGATCTAAACTTTCTTTGTTTTGTTTTGTGGGTTGTAGTGAGTTGATGATGTTCTTACTTGATGTGTTCAATGGATCTCTTTGTGCGATTTGTACCAATCGGTGTTCATAAATTTCACTAAAAGAGGAGTCTCAAAGTCCATTATCAAAAAAGATTTAATTAACATTTTTTTTATTTTTGTACTTTGTAATTTCTGGTAATTTTCTTTGTACTACATTTCTTTCTGTAAATTAGTCTTTTATATGCAACCTTTGATCAATTATCAATGCAATATAAATTTTACTATTGTTAAAAAAAATAAAAGAAAGTTTATTTAGTTAAAAAAATTTGGAACTTCGACCGAATTTAATTCCACTATATTATATTATAGGGATAAGTACAAAAAAGTACCTAGTGGTTTAGCGTTTTTTCACTTCGAGCCCTGTGATTTTTTTCATAAAACTTCAGTACCCTGTGGACTATGTCGTTAGCAAATCTAGGTCAAATTCACTAACTATATTGTCGTGGATGTTGACATGCTGACGTGGACGTTGACTTACCGACGTGAAATATGTAGATGCTGACGTGGATACTAATGTCAACGTCCACGTCAATTTAGTTAACGGTGTTAGTGATTTTGTCTTAGATTTACTAATGGCAGATATCATAGGTACTGAAGTGTTACGAAAAAAATCATAGGGTTCGAAGTGAAAAAGCATTAAATTACAGGGTATTTTTTTTGTACTTATCCTTATATTATATTATATTTTTTAACTAAATTATATCAAAATTACCATTAAAAAATGATTCAAAATTCATGTTTACAGTCCCATTGTCATTAACATTATTTTTCCTCATGACAAAACACATGAGAGTTTAATATTTTTTCTTATAGTGTGTAATATGGAAGAATTTTTAGAAATTGTAGAATCGAAGTACCCTCTATGCACAAGAATTTATTGATTTAGTAACGGAAATTAGAAATGGAAAACATATTTGAAATGGAATGAAAAATAATAATATTAAAACAGAATAGAAACGAAATAAAAATGAAAATTAGAAACGGTTTAATAACTGTTTTTAAATTTTGCGCCAAAGAATGGTGGTACTTTATAAAAACGGATTTGAAACGAAAGGTAACATAAAATTTGCAACAAAAGTTGTTCCGTTTCTACACTAAGGATATGACAATTAGACCAATTTAGAAACGAAATTTATCTGTTTCAAATTAAAATGAATTTTTTAACCGTTGTTAAATGTTTTCTTTTTTTCTGTTCTTAAAATGGTGACACAAACCGTTTCTAAATATGCAAAAGTTGGAAATAGAATTTTATTATGCTTCTAAACTTAAGAACAAAAATTAGGGTAGTTTCTAAAATTTTAATAGCTAACTCTCAATCCCTCCTTTAGTTTCCCTCCTTTGATTTCTAAATTTTTAATTCCTCTTATTCTCTCCTTGCTTTTTTATATAAAAAATCTCCTCCCCCTTAGCTCTTTGCATGCATTTGGGTTCACTTTCATGAAATTCATTAGTGTTCATTTGGGTGTTTGGGGATTTCATCGAGGAAGAGAACAACGACAATAACAACAATAATAACAATCAGGATTGAAGAATGCAGTTCTATTTTATTTGGCTACTAAGGTAAACAGTTGGAAATCATGCTAGTGTATTATGTTGGGTTGCTTATTATATTTACAAGATATGTATGCTCTATTAGTTTCAGAGTTTTTTTGGTCATTTTATTTTTTTTTATCTAACTAGGGACGTGAAGTTTTTTTGGTCATTTTATTTTTCATACATCACCTTTCACATTCTCTACTACTTAGTTTCCAAAAGTTGGCCAATCAACTTTTTTAGCTAACAATGAGCTAAAATTTTGATGCTGTTTATCTTTGCTTCTCAATAGATAAGTAATTCATGGCTAAATTATTATGTAGGAGAGCTTGAGAGAACATATTTCAGGCTTTTTCCAGTTCTAGGGGAAATCAAAGCGCATGGGTTAATGGTATTTTGTCAATTTTTTATTTTTATTTATTTATATATTTTTTTTTGGTTGCCTGCCTATTCTAATTCTATGGTGAGTTCCTTATGGGTTTTACTACCTTATTTTCTTAGGTGAGGTGGAAAAGCTGCTTTTACCACCTAACAAAGACTCTGGTTCTGGCAAATGCTAGAAGCATGCATTGGTGTTCATAATAAAAATTTGCTGAGGTGCTTTTCTTTTACATTTTGATATAGCCTTGAAATATCTCTTCTTGGTTAACAATAAAAGTATTTTTTTTCCTTTTGTTATTTCTCTATTTGGTTCAAGAGATAGGGAAATTTAGGATCCATCTTCATAAGAAGATTTCTCCTCTCCCTCCTATTTTGGAGATTTAGTTAAAGAGGTTGTCAAAGTCTACACTGAGGTGCTTAAATTCCCTTCTCCCTCCTTTTTTTTTCTTTTTTTCCAGTGCAGCCTTTCGGTATAGTTTTATGCTTTTTAATTAATGACTATGCACACATAAGCACATAATTTGTATAGACTTTACTTGTTATTCTTTCCTTCTGGCTTTTCATTGTCATTTAGTCTTAATAAAATGTAAGGCTTCTACCTTGTTTTTAATAGTAGTACAAGTTGTCTTGGTATGTGAGTTTGTTCATTACTTGGTTTGCTGGCATGTATAAACTTAATACAATTTCAACCACTAATGTGGCATATAATATGAATAACAGTCTGTAATTAACAATCATTTTTTATAGTTGGATAGGTAGGTTGCATATACATTGCTAGCATGACCCATTAAGGCTAAATCTTGTTTTAGAAGCACCCTTCTCTTGCATAAGGATGCTTTCAAGAGCCTTTTTGAAATAATACCGCTTTACCCTTGCCTGAGCAGTTAATTATCTAGTTTTCTTTGAGACTGTGTAATTAGAATAATTGAAACAACTTATAAGTAACAAGTTCTTCACTTATGAAAATTGGGGAACTGATGGGATGATAGTGTATTTACCATTCTGTTGCCATAACTATTACAATTAGATCATGAATTATGAGTTGATAGAGAGAGAAAAATATATATTATCGATTTCAGAAATCAAGTAAGATAAAAGCCCAAGGAATTAAAAATATGAGTCGCAGCCAAGCCAAACAATCAAGACAAGTTTCTACTCAATATATATATATATATATATGTAACAATCTCTCTTGCACTAAGGGTGGGATTTTTTTAAAAAAGGTTTTAGCCAAGCCAAGACAAGCTAAAGATTTTTTTTAAGGTTTAACCTGTGTTAATGATGATTAATTTGCTTTTGTGCTAATGATTAATTCACTAGCAAGCATGTTTTAACTTATGTTGATTAACTATTATTCAATCTTCTGTTATACCTCAATCTTCTATCTTATTTCTTTTTGTTGGTTTAGGTGGCTTGTTGTGAATGTAATTCTAGGTACTTGAATTTGCAAGATTTTAAACTTGTTTCTTGTGCTTTTTTGACTTTTTAGATGGTTTCTTTGGGAATTTTAGTTGAATTTTAATGTGGATTGTGTTAACTAGTCTTTGTAGTTTGAAACTTCATGTACATTTTATGATTTTCTTGTTTATTGTGTTGATAATGGAATTTGATGATGGATTTTCATATTTCGGCTGGATGTAGCATCTTTAAGAGGAAGAACTTTCTTTTTAATTCGTTAATTGTTATTTTCATGAAAGGTTGCATGAAATAGATTATTAGGGTGCTGCATGTGTAATTTTTTTATTATGTATTTTGTTTCTTAAGTCTCAGAATCATGGAACTCTTTCATTATTTCTAGTTTTAAAGTCATTTTATATTCCTTCGAGTAGTTGTTGGGCTTTGAATTTGAATGCCTTTCATATGGTAGTTATTTTGAATTTTGAAATATGCTGTAAACATATATCAATTGTCGATAGTGATAGTAAGCAACACATCAATGGTGCTATTTTGCATAAATAATAATTTCTTAGTGGTATTTCATAGAAACACTTTACATAGGATGAAGAGATTACAAGCTCTATGCATGTAGCATAGGAATCGAAAGCCAAATAATGTTATTGAAGCTTGATGCACAAAATCAAACATGGCATAAAAAAGTCTATGCACCTTATAGAAGACATTTGACAAAATTGGTCTATAGCTTAGAGTGAACTAGCATATAAAAGCGATGTGAGTAGTATTTGAAGAATCGACGCTGTGAAACAAGTGGCCCTGGCTCTAGTGTTGCACGATTTATCGGTGGTTCTTTATCCCATTCTCAATATAGGAAAAGAATGATGCATTTCCATTTGTAGATTTTGAGCTAGTAATTAGCTACAGAATCAGCTTGAAGCTTGATTATTTGTATAACACCAAATTAATATTTTTTTATCATTTTTAGCTTTATATCACATGCTTAAGATTAAGAGTTCTCATTTTTTTTAATGGTACTTTGGAGTATAGCAAAATGAACAAGCTATTTCTCAAGCGTGCAAAACATAAGAGTATCTTCAAATTATAATTTAAAAGTTAAATCAAACATGATTTGCAAAAACTTAAGAATGAAAAAAAAAGCATGAAATGGCTTAACTACTTTTAGCACTAGAAACATATTTATCAACAGTTCTACCATTTATAATGAATTTCTTATAACATTTTGTTTAACATAGTGACATGAATAGACATGGCATACTATATACTTTATAATTACTATTTATATTCATTTTTCGAACATAAATATTCAAATAGGACTATTTTTGCTGTCATTTAACAGTTGTTTGGTATTATTTTTTGGTTTTTTTTTTTATTTAGGCAATGACATTAGGACAAGATCCTCATCCATTTGAGCTTTTTATGAAGACACATATAAAAAAGGTACATCTGAATTAATAGACGCAAAATCCAACAAGATTCATATAAATACACTTCTCTTTGAATTTTTAACTCATGTTATTTATATTAGTTGGTTTGTTTTGAATGTCTTTGTTGTTCATTCTTGTAGGATAGATACTTGGCTCTTAAGGAGACTCAACCGGATGAGGGGTCTAGTGAGCCTCGTGAAGTAAATGAAACTGAATTGTATTTGGAGGCTGTAAAGGGGCTAAAAAGGCAACGAGTTTATGGTCTTGGCTGTAAGGCATCTAGTTTCTACTCTCATTATAGTTTTACCTCAGCCTCTACATCATCTCAGGCATAACAAGAAGCAATAGAGGAAGAGGTTCATCAACTAAGAGAAATAATTTTTACACAACAAATGCAATTACAGCAACAACAGACAGAGATGCAGACTAGATGCAAGAGCATATAAGATTGATACAAGAAAAGATAAGGAAGATGCGAATGAAGATTGAAAGGTGATTATTCAACATACTTTTTGTGAAGTAAATAGAGCAGTAGATGGGTTAGCTAATTTAGCTTTAAAGTATCAGAAGGGTGTTTATATTCTGGAAGAATGTCCAGCTATGGTTTCCGCTCTTGTCTGCGATGATATAATCGGTGTTGCTTGGCCTAGGTCCATCAGAGACTAGGCTTTTGTGTTTCTTCTGGGGGTATAACCCTCCCTCTTTTCCAAAAAAAAAAAAAAAAAAAGAAGATGCGAATTAAGTTATATGGCTCTCAAACTTGAGATCCCAATAAGTGTTCTCTCTAACTATTAGACAGTGTTTTTTATTCTACTTGTCTTGTATTTCATTAAAAATACACAAGTTAAACATTAAATTTGGTGTATGTACAAAGATGATGTAAAATTATGATAATTTTCTGCCAACATATTTTTTATTATATATTAATAGTTTTAGGTTGTAAAACTATTAATTAATATATTATTATATCTTATTTTATGTAAGTTATGATATAGGAAATTATAAACATTTAAAAAAATACACAAGTTGGATATTAGAAATGAATTGCAAAATTAGTATCTAAATTAAAAATAGAATATAAAAATTCATTTCTAAATTAGAAGCAGAAAGTAGAATTTTGTTTCTATTTGTAGGACTTTCACCTTTCAAATTAGCAACGGAATATATAAAAATATTTCTAATTTAGAAACATAATATAAAAACTGTTTCTAATTTAGAAACGAACAATAAAAATCCATTTCTAAATATAGGGCTCTAAACCTATCATATTAAAAACAGAATATCATAATTCGTTTCTAAATTAAAAACAGTTTCCGTTTTTAAATTAGAAACAACTTGCTTCTATTTCTAAATTAGAAATGAATTATTATAATTGCAATTCCGTTTCTAATTCGAAACAAAGTGTAAAATTGTGTTTCTATTGGTAATTGCAATGAGCATTTTAGCAACTGTATATTTCCGTTTCTAATTCCATTTCAAATGCTATTAAAATGATTTTTCTAATACTAGAAACAGATTATTCCGTTTTTAAACTAGATTTTTCTTGTAGTGAACCAAATAATTTTCTATCTGGTAACAAAATATTTTAGCCAAATATTTTACTATTCGTGATCATAAAGCTAAATAATTTACCATTTGTGATCCTAAGCGGGTAAGCTTATCATTAACATTATAATGCAGGCTATCGGTACAGGAAAGCCAAAAGTTTTCGACCTATTGTAATTTTATCCAAATATTTAAACCTCTGTAAAAATATCCCAATTTCATATTTTTATTTGCAATGTTAACACAATTTGTTATTTGGCTAAAATTGAACTCCAAATTTCTGACATGGACAATGAAGTGTCAGTACACAGTATAAAGATAGACTCACTGCCACATCAGCAAACCATGGTTTTGTTAGAAATTAAATCTTGACAAGGATGATTTGTCCAACTAGATTCTGGGACCCGATCATCTACAAAAGCATCTACTACTGAAGGACAAAGATTTCTCAAAACTTTAGAACTTCTAGCATCCTCAATTAACATCTCTCCAAACGGTTCTCAAGCTTCTGTTGCGACAAGAACATTGGCTATTGAGTATGTAGCGATTAGATTCATTTCACCTCTGGCTGCCTTGGCAAGAACTGTGAGAGGTTGGAGTCCCAACACTCTCTTTCCTTAAGCCATTACCTGTTTTCATTTTCTTTGAGCCTTAGCCTAACTCTAGTGAAAACCCATTTTCCTGGACCAAATTTTCTTGACTCAATATTCTACTTCCTCACAATTGATCTACAACACCAGTCTGTCCATCACTTTATGGTGTTTTACATGTGGATGATCCATTCTTTGCACCATAAGGTTCAAGGGATTTACAGTTTGATGAGCTCTATTGATTACCCCATTAAGATTGGAAGGCCAAGAAATAGAACCAACATCAACTGGAAGTGGACAAGTAGCAAGGGGTGTTAAATTGAATGCTGCTTCAGCTCCTTGGACATACTCAATCACCCATTTTAATTTGGAGAGGGAACGATTGACCTTGTTGATCTTGCAAGATGGCCAATGAGAGATCTCATGTTGTCTATAGATGCGCTTCATTGTAGTGGGGCAAACTCTATAGTAAAAGGCAAAGACTTCAATAAGAAAGATATTTCATATGCCCCAACAAACAGTGTCTAGCTTTCATATATTAAGAGGTGAATGAAGAAGTGAAGAATGAACAAGCAACGTTGAATGAGAAGTTTAACAGAACGGAAGACAAAAAAAAAAATTAGATTAGGCTCTAGTTTATGATGTAAAACGTCATTATTTTTTTTAATATGAAAACAGCATCGTTTTGTTAATTCTCATTAAACAGGGTCTGCTGACAGGGCAGTGGATCCATGTCAGCAATTTGAAGTTCAATTTTGACCAAATAACAAATTGTGTGAAGATTGTAAATAAAAATATGAAATTGGGATATTTTTGCAAAGATTTAAACGGTTGGATAAAATTGTAATAGGTCAAAAATGTGATTTATGCCATCGTTAGACATATAAACAATAATAAGAACTAAAAGGATTAGCCTTCTTTCTTGACACAAATTTTTTGATCCTTATATATATATATATTAAGCAAAGACGTAATAAACTATAAACAACATAATAAAATATCATTGTTTTTTATCATTCACTTTTATATAAAACAACAAAAAATAATTGAAACAATCACTAAAATAACCATTAAAACAACTATAAATAAAACAATATTTTGAACAAAACAAAAAAACAACTAAAAAAACTAACCAAACAAAAAATAATTAAAGAAA
>CATIWM010720517.1:0-14995 GCA_949671775.1 Mallotus repandus
TTTCTTTTTCTTCATATTTTTTCAGCTCCAACTTCAGCTTAAAAATCTTGTTCTTATATGCATTCATTTCCTTCTCATTCAACTTTAATAGCTCTTTCAACTTCTTCAATTCTTCAATCATCTCTGCTTCTCTTGCTCTTAATAGCACCATCTCTTCCTCCCATTCGTTCCACTAGCTCTCTACATTTCTAGTTTCCAGATAATTCGTATCAACCCATTCAAAATATTTACACCCACGCCTACCCATCTCTTCAAATTTGCCACACCCATAGAATTTTCAACCAAAACTCACAGGAGTTGATGAAATCTTCATAGGAGAAGGCAAACCACAATCACATTTTTGTTACTTATTTGAGATGGTAATGTTCTGCTACTTGTTTGCGATAACGATTTCATGTTTGGGGAATTTTTAAAAGATTTTAGGGATTTTGCTTTAGGGATTTCGTTTTAGTGATAACGATCACTTTGGAATTTTGGGGATTTTGTTAACGTTTCATGTTGGTTTTTAGGGATTTATTTGCTTTTGGGAATTTTTTTATTTGTCTAAAATACCATATCACGTGGGAATTTATGTGTACACTGTAGGCGCCTGACTTTAAGTGGGCAGACGAAATTGTCCTTTGCCACGTCAGCATGAGAAACGGTGTTAGCAGAATTTCCGATTTTTGCTAACGGCACAAATCATAGGGTACTAATTTATTAGGGTTAAAACCACAAGTCCAAAAGTGATTAGGATTGGAACCACATGGTACTTTACTGTACTTTTTCCAAGAAAAAAAAAGGAAAAAAAAGTTAGCATCTTATATACATTTTGCTAAGGTTGCATCAATTTTCTTGCAATTTGCAAGAACGAATTCACATGGTCAAGAATAGTGTGAATCCGTGCAAAGCAGGTGAACAGAGTAGTCTTTGGAATATACTAAGTGGAAAGACAAGATTTTATTGATTTTTGCATTCACTTTTATGATAAATTTGTAAGGGTTATGATTTAGAATCAATTAATTTGCCACTTTTTAGTATTTGTAGTTGCATGATATTTTGAGTGCTTTTAGGTGTGTTATATTCAAATTCAACTATTCAACAAATGATGAGCAATGACTTATATTTGGATAATACTTTCTCATAAATTTATTATGAAAATTATTAAATAACCTTATTGGTAAAATTAGTAACAATAATCAATTATTATCTTTTTAAGTCTATAAAATAACAAATTATAAAAATTTTAAAATGAATACTATAAATCATAAATTTATTTATTTATTCACATCCAAGTCAAAAGTTTGAGTTAGATAAATCCCATAAAGGAACAAAATTCTCTCAGCACATTTTTTCCATATATAAAATTCAAATTTGAAACCTTAATTAAGAAAATTTTAATTTTTCGCTACTTTAATCACCAAATATTAATTTACAATTTAGGTGCATGAACACGAATAATGGAGACATAAATATACGGAAACGATTTTTAATTGAAGTGTTTTATCGTCTAAATTGAAGTGTTTAGATAGCATGAATATATAAAATAAAAATACATGTATGAAAAAATGTCTATTAATTGAAGTGTTTGCACAACATAGTAAATAATCACTTATTTACTTGCCGAAAATAAAAATTTAAAACGAATAAAAAATATTTCATTACAGTATGAATGCATTAATGCAAGATTTGATTGTTGATATCTTTTGCACATATTATTTGGTCTAACAAAAGAACAATGAACGGTGCCAATGCAATGCAAATTATAATTATTCCAGTGAAAATTTCCATACGGAATAAGTGGGGAATGAAATTTTGCTGGAGGCGGCAAAAACAATAAGAAGTGATCGGTGATGGTAAGGGGATGTAACACAGGTGCCTGGGATTGTTTGTGCTAAATATTGTGTCTTTGTGAGATTGAACAAACAGTAAGGTGTTTGAATTTCAGGACATTGATGTTGGCTTCTGAAAAATTGATTTTATATGATTTGGAATCATATTCTTGTGTAGCATTGTATCCTTGTGTAATTTGTGTTACTTCGTTTTAGCCTAATCTTCTTAATAGAAGTTGAGCATTGTTATGCTATTGCACTTCAGTGTAATATTGCTATAGATCTCTTCTTAAGTGGCTATACAGCACTATGTTAATCAACAGTTGTACAGTACGTGTTGAAGTTATTTGTACTATTATGTGCCATGCAACGTTAACTAAATTAAGACATGATCCCGCTACCCTACTTTGGCCAAAATGATTTTTTATCATGTAGGTGAGATGTGACATATGTAGAGGTGTAGGGTTCAAATCCCCACTCCAAACCCTCAACCCATATACAAAAGTTGTTAAAAAAAATTTAAGACATGGTCTCAGTTACGGACACAGTGTTTCGTACCCATGAATCAAAATATGTTGGTGTTAGATTTTGCGAGTTAGTGTCTGGATAATATGATTTTAAATAATGGTATCATAATTCATTTCGGTATCGATAATGGTGTAACAGTATCAGACTAAATTGGATCAAATTGGATTGTATCATTTGGTGCTATCGTGAATTTAAAAAAATAATCAATAAAATGCACTATATTAATAAAAAATGCAAAATAAACTTTAACATATGATATAATAAGTTAATAATTACTTAAAAATATATATTTGCACTTAAAAATGTACACTTGAAAAAATAACAAATATAATATAAAAATTATTATTTGCTATAATAAAAATATAATATAAGAGAATACTTCAAACTTTTAGTATGTAAATAATTATATTATAGTAATATGATATTATTACAAATTGAAAAATAAATACAATAATAATAGAAATAACAAGTTAAATAAAAATAATCTCACATAAAAATTATAGTAATATGATATAAGCATCATATTCTCACATCTCTCACAACTCTCTAACCCTAAAACTAATCTCGTTGCCTCTCCTTTATCTCATATCTTCCAAAATCCTCTCTAAAGTCTAAACCTCTCATTCACCTTGCCTCTCTCTGCAACTGAAACCTTTCGCCTCTCTCGTCAAGTGAATTAACCCTAATTTCTCTCAAGTCTCAACTCATTCTCTATGTCTCCTTCTCCCACTCAATGTCTAAAGTTGAGATAGTGTCCATATTTTTTGAGTCTGACCACCTCAATGCTCCCATGTCTCTTAGTCTCTATCTTCGATGATTTAAATCCTAGATCTCCAATTAATATGACTTTGAGTGACAATTAAAGTGGTGGATTTAAGGAGTTAACACCATTTCATAGTTTTTCTTTTTTTGTTTCGTTCATTGTTAGTGTTTAATCTTCAATTTCATCACTTAAACAATGATAAAATCTACATACAAATAAATTTTTTTATGGTAAATGATTTAAACCCTCAGTGTGTAGACATTTTTTTTTTAATTTTTTCCATTTTTAAATTATTATTTGAATATGAATTTTATTATTTACTTTCTATGTTTTTTCATTTTTGTGGGACTCTTATGACTTCGATCTGGATTATGGAATATGGCGATATGAAGTTGTAGTTGATCTCATATATGAGATCTTACTTTAGATCTCATAATTGAGATCTCATTTGGTGGAAGCTTTTTGAAATTTCACACTGATAGTGAACGAAGCAACATGCAACGGTTCTGATTCTCAAAAATTTATTGTGGTAAATATTTAGTAATGATTTGTTTGCCTATTTTTGAAATGACTTTAAAGTTTATTGTTGAGCGTATGAAACTATGATCTGGGCTAAATTTAATGATCTCATATTGAGATATGAAGGTGAAAGCTTTTTTGGGAATGTAATATATTAGAGGTGGAAGCTCTATAATATGATCTATATTCTTCTTTTATTCGAGTTTGAAGAGACTAAAAAAAGGTAATACATTGTCCCTATGATTCAGTTAATGATATTAATAATTCAATGTAATTAACATATGTTTTTGCCAAATATTTAATTATTTATGATTTATTATAATTTCTTCTCTAGATGGACACTAGAACTACTAATGTCAGTGGCAGTAGTAATACGACTAATACTACCACTTGTAGTCAAGCTTAACAGCCAATGATGGAAGCTAAAAAGTAGGCAAATGTTGTTGTAAGAAAAAAAAGAAGGAGACTGAGTCTCGTTCTAAGGCATTAGAGCATTTTGAAAAGATAAAGGATCAGTTTAGTACAATTTGTTCAAGCTAAGTGTATATATTGCTTAAAAGTCTTTATCTGTCACTCCAAAAAGCATAAAACTCGATCTATTAGAAATCACATGCTAAACTGTATGAAAAACCCTCATCTAAAAGAAACCAGACAAACACTTTTAACTTTCCAACCTTCTGTCAATATTGTTGAGTTTGAAATACATGAAAATGTTGGTGTAATAGTGGCATGGAGATTTGATCAGGATCAAATTACAAAGGCACTTACTCATATGATGATTATTGATGAGTTGCCATTCAAGTTTGTTGAAGGGCCTGGTTTTAAAAAATTCTTGTTTGTTGCCTGTTCTAGATTCAAATTATCCTCTCGATGAACAATTAGTAAGGATTGTTACAGTTTGTTCATTGCTGAGAGGTCCAAATTGAAAACTTTTTTTTAAAGAACATTCACAAAGAGTCTATTTAATAACTGACTCTTGGACTTCCATTCAGATATTTAACTATATGTGCATAACTGCACACTATATTGATGACGAGTGGAAGCTTCAAAAAAAATTATCTCTTTTGTCCCTGTAACATCTTACAAGGGGAGTACATTGACAAGGCTTTAGAGTCTTATTTGATTGAGTGGGGGTTTAAAAATATTTTCTCTATTACAATTGACAATTCATCTTCAAATGACACAACTGTTATTTTTTTCTTAAAAAAGAAGCTTTTAAGATGGGTTACCAGTGTAGCAAGGTGTAAATATATGCATATGCGATGTATTGAACATATTCTAAACTTAATTGTTAATGAGGGGCTTAAAGAGTCTAACAAATCTGTCAAGATGGTGAGAGAGGCTGTGATATATATTAGAAATTCACCCTTGAGGTTACATAAATTTAAAGAATATATTGATTTAATAGACATTAACTCAAAGGCTGTGTTGAGTGTGGATGTTCCAACTAGATGGAACTCAACTTATTTGATGCTTCAGACAGCTTGTTTATATGATAAAATTTTTGAAAAGTTTAATTAATATGAATAATATTTTAGAGTTGATATTGGTGATGATGTGTCTGATTTTCTTGTCAGGGTGTCTGTTTAACAACTTGTTGATTTTTTGAAAATTTTTTTTATGAAATAACTTTAAGGATTTCGGGGTCAATTTATATTACTGCCAACACATTTTTCTCTAAAATTTTTGCTATGTTTTATGTGTTAAATGACTGGATGAACTTTGATGATGCTTTTAAGAGGGCAATGAGGTTTTTAATAAAATCCAAAATTGACAAGTATTGGGGTGATCTTGATAAAATGAATATGTTAATCTTCATTGCTAATGTTTTCGATCCTAGAGACAAGCTAGTGTTTTTGAAATTTTCTTTGTCTCAAATATAAGGTGATTTTATTGGTGGAAGCTCGTTTTGTTCTATGAAAAGTGCAATATATGAGCTAGTTGATGATTACCTTATAATGTATACACGTGCTGCTGCTTCTTGTGAATCTACTAGTCAAATAACTAGCTTAAATTAACCTGTGGATTCTGTGACTATAGGTGCTGCCTCTGGTATTATAATTTCAATATTGAAAGCTAAATTCAAAAAGTAGAAATAAGAGTTTGGAATAGGTCGAAGCAAGCGTTTCTTTATTGGATATTTATTTGAGTGAAGCAATTTTGGAGGATAAGGGGAATTTTAATTTGCTTTGATGGTGATAGCTTAATGCAGAAAGGTTCCTAATTCTTTCAAGATTGCCTAAAGATGTTTTGGCTGTTCCAATCTTCACTGTGGCTTTTGAGTTTGCTTTTTCAACTGGTGGAGGGGTACTTGATATTTTTCGGAATTCTTTAACTCCTAAAATTGTGGAATCTTTAATATGCACACAAGATTGGCTTAGAGAGCCTAATCAGCCAATCAATATTGAGGAAGCAATTGAAGATTTAAAGAAGCTTGAGATTGGTAATATTGATTCATTTGATATTTTCATTTCATTTTTAAATTCTTATTTCTTTTAATTTCATTTTTATATCATTTGATCTTTCAAATACTCACTTCTTATATTCTTGGTATAATTACCCCAGTGGGCATTGACCCCAATTAATTATAACTTAATTGCTAGTCCCATATTACTAACATTTTTTCAGTAATAATGCTCATCATTTTTATTTAATAATTCATTAAATGTTGATTCTTTCTGCATTCATGTGCCTGTGTCTGTGAGTATGTGACCACCACAAGTTGTGCCTGGTTCTGTTTGGTGCCTGTGCGTATTGTTGCTCTATTGCATTATGCTATGTTGTTCTTTGTTGTGATTCTGTGAGCACGTGACCTCCACATATTGTGCCTTATAGCTGTTTGGTGCCTGTGGTGTTATTGCTTTTAATAATTAGCTTATTAACACTATATGTAATGCCATAGTCTATTTGGTGTCTATGGTGTTGTTGCAGTAATGGAGGCTATGTTAATGTTTCCATTATTTCATTGTCTGAATATGAAAATATTTGCCTATTTCTTTGGTGACTATTTTTAAACCTGTTGCTGAAAATAAGGCTGCATTTTTATTTGAATATATTTCTTAGCAACTGAGCCCCTTTGATGGTGAACATTTGCCTACCGAACTGACAATTCTGTGTTTCAAAAATGTTTATCGCTGAATTCTTTTGAAGTTAATTGCCACTTTATATCATACTCTTTCTGAAAACTATCTTTAAAATGTATTTTTACTTTTTCTATGTTATTTTATTCTTATCATTTGTTGCTTATTTTTTAGGCTATGATGAAAGCTTCTACCAAATTTATTCTAAGTCTGAACATGTTTGCCTCTATTTCTTTGGTCACATTTATTTTGTTGCTAGAAATAAGAAATGGCTTGCATTTTATGTGACTTGACTATAATAAACTAAACCTCAAATTTGTTTGCATATTTCTTTACACTATGAATCTGTTTATACTTATTTAGTTGTTTATATTTAAACTGATTTTTTGCAACTTCATTTGTTATCTCTGCATGACTTAGTATTTTTTTGCAGGACTTTTCCATATATTTTTTTTGGTGGAAGCAGTCCTTCACAAGTCAACAGACACATTGCCTTTTCCTTTTTCTGATGGAACTTGGAAGTTTTACTTTATACTTGTCATTACAAAGATTAAGGTTGTAATTAAATTTTTTTGCGAGGCATTTTTTTTGTTTTTAAATAGTATTAATAAATGCAATATACACTACATAGTAAAGAATTAAGATTAATGTATTTTAATATGTTTTGTAAATTAGTTAGTATGGTCTCCCTTACGAAACAATTATTTTGTTTGTGGGTCTGTAATATTAAGGGTCAGCTCAGCAAAGCCCAATCCATTTTTTCGATCCAAATTTTAAAATATAATCAATAAAATGCACCATATTAATAAAAAATGCAAAATAAACTTTAACATATAATATAATAAGTTAAGAATTACTTAAAAAATATATATTTGCACTTAAAAATATACATTTAAAAAGATAACAAATATAATATAAAAATTGTTATTTATTATAATAAATTATAATAAAAGAGAATACTTCAAACTTTTAATATGTAAACAATTATATTACATTAATATGATATTATTACAAACTGAAAAATAAATACAATAATAATGAAAATCACAAATTATATATATATATATATTCAATTTCAATAATATAATAATAATTTTTCACAAATAAATAAAAAATTTAAGAATTTTAAATATAATTACAAATGATTTAACGAATACCTTGATAACTATAATTAAAAATAATCCTAAAAAAATGCAAATTGAAGATAATTACATAGTCCTTAAAAAATAACTACAAAGGTAAATATGTAACTACAAAGGTAAATATGTTTTACTCCTTTCAAAAAAAGGTAAATTTGTTTTACCAAATAATTACAAAGTAATTTTTTAAAACAATACAAAAGTAATTAAACTCCAAATATTCATTTAGGCTGCTTCTTCTTCTTCGTTTTCTTTTTCTTGTCGACATCAGAGCTGATACATTGTACATTACGGAAAATAAAGGGTGTTATGGCCGAATCAACCGATACATGGCCAGTTCATCCACCGAATGCTGCAAGCCATATCTAGCCATCTCGGTTTGGCCAAATCTCGGTTCCCCTTTTTTTCTATTACGAAATGACCGATACACATAGTATCGACTATTTTCCATTACCCCATTCTTGATGTTTGTTTAAAGGCAATGGAGGAATCTCTAATAAGAGAAGTAGGTTAAAGAGAGATGTTTCAGAGAAAAGATCATTGACAAGCTAGGAAAAGGCTAATGTTATTCAAAGAGTAAGAACCCAATTTAAATTTGAAAATCTTTTCTTCATGCTTTTAATGTCTTCATTATATTTTGCTCTTAGATATGACTGGGTAAGCCTTTAATAGACATTTTAAAACTCTTCACCATACTGTTCCATGAAAGAATAAAATCGATTCCAAGAATCCAATAAATGAAAATTGCTTTATACTTTCCCTGATGCCTTGCAGGAGCTGCAACAACCTCACTCTCCCACTCCCACTCCCATTCCTATTCGTAATCGCCTTGATCTTAATGAGGTTTAAAAATGTTGTTGAAGAAGAAGAACTTAAATTTCTATTAATTACCATTTAAGTGTAGTGTATGCAGTGCATAATGCATTTGATGGTTGTTCAAAAGGAGAACAAAAGGAGAAGGCTACTATATTTGTAATGAAATCATTTTTCAGAAGGGCAAAGAAGAAGTTACACTTTAAGTGGTCGGTGGGTGGATTTTTTAAGGCAACAAGCAAAGAAATAGACAATAATACTTGATCTCTCCTATAATTTACCTCCAAAAATAGTAGCCTAATTTATTACTATTTCATAATTTATTTTTGGGTCTTGTGGCTTGTAATTGCTTACCAGCTATAATTGGAATTTATTGTTCTATAAAATTAATGTTCATAATTAATATTTTCAAATATAATAACCATGCGCTGCATAGAAAATTCAGGAAAATCTACTTCCCACAAATTGTTCTATAAATTAATGTTGAATATAATAATTGATATGTTTTCTAATGTATTAAGTTTAAAATTAATGTTCAAGAAGTAACCCTAAAGTCCTCATGATTCGTAATGATGCCAAACTCAAAATTCTGACATAAAATTCCCACTGTTTCGCATCTAAATAGTATTAGTAAATGCAATATACACTGCATAATAAAGAATTAAGATTGATCGGTTTATACCTCCGACCACCCAATCCAATCCGACCGATGCACATCCCTATTGATAACTACAAATAAAAATAATCCTAAAAACAATGCAAATTGAAGATAATTACAGTAGTCCTTAGAAAATAATTACAACGGTAAATTTGTTTTACTAAATAATTATGAAGTAATTTTTTTACTATGATACAAATGTAATTAAACTACAATTAATGGCTAATGGGCCCAAATGAATCTTCCTCTTGTTCTTCTTCATTTAGGTAGCTTTTTTTTTCTTGGGCTGCTGCTTCTTCTTCTCCTCCTCCTTCTCGTTAACATAAAAAATGATATAGTGTACATCATAAAAAATAACGAGCGTTACAGCCAAAACAACTGGTTCATCCACCAAATCCCGCAAACCATATCCAGCCATCCTGATCTAGCTAAATTTTGGTTCACCCCCATTTCTACCTTTACGAAACGATCTATATACATAGTATCAGCCATTTTCCATAACCCTATTCATGATGTTTGTTTAAAGGTAATGGAGAAATCTCTAATCAGAGAAGTAGGTTAAAGATAGATGTTTCAGAAAAGATCATTAACAAGCAACAAAAAGGCTAATGCTATTCAAAGAGCAAGAATCAATTTAACTATGGAGATCCTTTCTTCATACTTTTAATGTCTTTATCATGTGCTGCTTCTAGATATGACTAGGTAAGCCTTCAATAGACATTTTAAAACTCTAGCTGAAACATCTAAAAGTTTCGTTGGGGTGGTGAGAGTCAATAAACCAAGAATAATGAAAAATTTCTTGAACTCCTACATATTTCATTAACAAGGCTACTATAATTATAGCAGTAATGTTACATATTTTACAAGAAATATTCATACTTGACATCCACACCTAATAATAATGGTGTATCTTATTTGGATTTGCTAATACACTTAAATAAGAATCATTTCTTTAACTTTACCTACAAGCACAACACTAACTAATCTAGTTAAACAAATTAAATTCTTCAACTATTAAGCTAAGTTTTTCTAGCTTCAACAAGTTCTATAGTACAATGGACTTGAAGTCCTTACTTTTGTGTTTTTTAACATATTAATTTCTCTAACAAGCTATTATACCAACACAATTTTCTAGGAAACATTTGCCTGAGAATCATTGTAATGCCACCTTTATTATTTTAGAAGGGAGAACTCGATCAGTTGAGTACAATATTCAAATAAGCTACAAGGGAGAAAAATCACGAAAGATATGTCATGGATGGAAAAAATTTGCAAAAGACAATCATTTGGAAATGGGTGATGTTTGTGTTTTTAAAGTAATTAGTACTACCAATATTACATTCAAAGTCACCATTTTCAGGAACATAAAACCTAAAACTTGCTGCTCATTATTTGGTATAATGATGCAAATTCAATTCTTAATCAGATGTTGCATTTCAATCTACCAATATATGATTTAAGTACAGAACTCACTCTACTTTATGTTTACATATATATTGCAAGTAATAAAAAGTAGGGGAGTCAAAATGGGTCATGCACGCAAAATTAGCGAATTAGAGTTGAGGTTAAATGGATTCGTGTTAGAAACGAGTCAACTCATTTATGATACGATTTAATTAAATCGTGTTGCGGGTTGACACGTGAATCTGTTTACAACCCATTTAATTATACATATCGTGTTTGGTCGTGTCAACCCGACACGACACAACACGACCCATGAAAAATTCATGTAGTTTGCTATGGTTTTAATTAATAAATTAGTTATTTAATGTAATTTTTCTATAAAAATAATATTTTTATAATTGTATTATGCACATTGTTAAATTATAGACATTATTTTTAATTTTTTGTAAGAAATATAATTTTTATATATTATAAATGTTATATAGGTTAAATGTGCTGTGTTAAATTTTATGACCCGCACAACCTATTTAAATAAATAGGTTACATGTGTCATGTTAGTGTAATCCGTTTAATTTTCGTGTCATGTTAGGATTACAATATTTGACACGATTATTAAATGAATTGTGTTTGTGTTGACCCTAATCGTGTTAACAAAGTGGGTTGACTAGACACGAACATGACCCAACAACTCATTTTGACACCCCTAATAAAAAGCAATTGAATCGAAAGGGTCCAAGCTTAAGATCGGCTCCATCTGAAGCTAGTAAAGCTGCCAAATAGTTTACATCTACAAATTCCTTCTTTCAAGTGGTTATCATGTCTCGTTATTTAAAGAAAAATGACTTGGTAGCTTTTCTTACACATCCTAATTTTATATTATTTCCAGTTGTTCTATGCACATTCAATTCAACAAAGCTTTAGAACTGAGAGCACCAAAGTTTTAAGAAAATCAGAACTAGGTAGAAGTGGAATTTTTATGATTTTCAACTTTCTCGGGCAGTATCTACCTAAAGAGCTCATGGCTGAAAATATAAAGGCAAGCACAAATAATCTGTTGTTAATGGTTGAAGATGTGCACCGGCCAGTGAAGATAAAGACTTAGCCACTTTATAATTATGGTAAGTTGTGTGATGGATGACTCATATCTGCAAGGGGAAATTCTCTACAAGTGGGAGATACTTTCATTTTCTAACATATCAATGGAAAATCTGAGGCCCATGGTTTTAAATAATAGTATCATGTTTCGTTTCGGTATCAGTTACAGTGTCGAATTAAATTAGATCAAATCAGACTGTATCGTTCGGTGCTATCGTGAATTTTAAAAAATGATAAATAAAACACACCATATTAATAAAAATGCAAAAAATAAACTTTAACATTTAATATAATAAGTTAACAATTACTTAAAAAATATATATTTGCACTTAAAAATATACATTTGAAAAAATAACAAATATAATATAAAAATTATTATTTACTATAATAAAAATATAATATAAGAGAATGCTTCAAACCTTTAATATGTAAATAATTATATTATATTAATATGCTATTACTAAAAACTGAAAAACAAATACAATAATAATTGATATCATAAATTATATATATATATAATTAATTAATTAATTTCAATGATATAACAATAATTTTTCAAAATAAAAAATAAAAAATTTACATTAAATATAATTACAAATAGTTTAACAAATACCTTGATAACTACAATTAAAAATAATCCTAAAAAATGCAATTGAAGGTAATTACAATAGTGCTTAAAAAATAACTACAAAGGTAAATTTGTTTTGCTCCTTTTATAAAAAAAAGTTAATTTGTTTTACTAAATAATTACAAAGTAATTTGTTTTAAACAATACAAAAGTAATTAAACTACAATTAATGGCTAATATTCATTTGGACTGTTATTTCTTCCTCTTCTTCTTTATTTGAGTCGTTGCTTCTTCTTCTTCTCTTTCTACTTGTCAACATCAGTGCCGACATAGTGTACATTATGGAAAATAATTGGTGTTACAGCCGAATCAGCCAATACACGACCGGTTCATCCATCAAATCACGTAAACCCTATCTGGCTACCCTGATCTAGCCAAATCTCGATTGGCCCCCTTTTTTTCCATTATGAAACGACCAATATGTAGAGTATTTATTGTTGACCTTAGTAATAATAAATCTTGATTTTGATCTTAAAAAACTTGATTTTGAGCATTTAACATGTTTGTTTAAGTGTGTATAAGCTAGGACTATAATGCAAATCAGATTGAAGCTAAACATGCTTTTGGGCTAAATCAACCTTCGGGATTCCAGGAAGATTTTTAAAGTCTTAGACTTTTTAAATGAGAAATTTGTCTTCTTAACATTTTAAGTAGACATCACAATATTTCCAAATTGATCTTACTTGTCAAAATCTGAATTCATTTGGGTCTAGAAATCTTTAGTTAAAATCAGCATATGCAGTTTTCATTTCAATATGAGTAGCTCTCAGTATTTCAACAATATCTTAAGCTAAAGATGTCCAATTAAAGTGATTTAAAGTGTTATGGAAATATAAGACAAATAAGTACAACTTTTATGAATAAAGCTAAGGCTTATTCGATCTTCTTCAATGTCAAAAAGTCATGATCCTGACTGGGACCAAAATTGCATCAAATTGAAGAATTCATCAAGAACATATCCCGGGCCAATGTCCCAACCAGGAAAAGTGTGATCCTGACTAGGATTAAGTCAGTCACGACTGGGATCAATGCTGCCTTCAAACATAACGGCTATAACGAATATATTTTTGAATATCCCGACTGGGATTAGGGTGATCATGACAGGGACCAGTGTTTTTGCAGGCAAAAAGTTCAAATTTCATCCAAATGAAGTTTGAATTTGTTGGAAGCAAAATTACTATTTCCAACAGCTATAATTGAATTGCTCAACTATAAATACAACCTCTGAAGATCATTTAAAGGTTAAAAAACTTATTTTTCATTTATACATTCACAAGCATTCAATTAAAGCTCAAAATTCTCTTTAATTCATTATTGTATTTAGTACACTCTTGTGAGAGTTTGGTGAGTGTTAGAATAAAAATTCTTATTCTTTTATTTTCTGGGGTTAAAGGAAAGGGAAGCGAGGTTCTATTCTAAAGGAATTGGTTTAAGTGTTTAGCCATTAAAATACTTGAAAATTTAGTTTTAGTGTAAGCCTTCAAAACACTTGTGAATCAGTTTTTTGAGTAAGCCTTGAAAACTCAAGTTGTAAAGTTTAAGTTGAGCCTAAAACTCAATTTGTAAAAATCAATCTAAGGGAATAGATTGTAGGGATTCAAAATCCTAACTTGGGGATAAGTTAGGTGGAGATGTAGGATTGTTGAGAATCCGAACTCCTTAAATACTTATGTTCATCATTCTTCTTTCTCAACATTCTTTCATTTTTGCTTATTTGTTTTTAAGTTTTGATTTTTGTTCGATAGCCCTATTCACCCCCTCTCTAGGGCATTTTTATTTGGTATCAGATCTTGAATTTTAGGAACTTCATTGATAGAATACAAGATCGTGGGGAGTGAAAACATCTCTTCTCTTAGACCATTCTTTGATGGTAGCGATTATCCTCATTGGAAGTTCAAAATGGAGCTCTATCTTGATTGTGACTCCATTAAACTTTGGGACATTGTCCGAAAAGGTTAGGAATCACCCAAAGATACAATTGATGGTGTGATTACTGAAATTCCAAGAGATGATTAGAACGCCATTCAACAAGAAGGGAATCATAAAAATAAAAAGGTTGTGATCACTCTAGTCTCTTCAATGTCAAGAGAAGAAGGAGGTAAGCTTCAATATTGCACTTCGACCAAGGAAACGTGGGAAACCTTAAAAAATTATTACGAGGAAGCAAGAAGGTTCAACTCCACATGTATGAGTATGAACTCTTCAAAATGAAGTCTCAAGAATCAATCACCGAAATGACAAACCGCCTCAATGGTCTTGTCACCACTCTCAAGAAACTTGGTAAACATTTCACCAAGGAGGAAGTAAACAAGAAGATTATAAGAATCCTACCTAAGAAGGATTGGGGATCTCGAGTTACTTCCATTAAGGAAGCTCAAGATCTTGCCACTCTTTCAACTGATGTGCTTATTAGAAAGCTTCTTACCCATGAGCTTACAATAAAGCAAAGAGGAGAAGAGCAAGAGGAGAAGGAAGAAAAGAAAAAGAGCATAGCACTAAAAGCTTTACAAGAAGAAAGTGAAGAAGAAAATAATAAGAGGTTCTAGTAATAAAGATT
>CATIWM010720531.1:0-25045 GCA_949671775.1 Mallotus repandus
TAAGGCTTCTTGTAGCTTCTTGGACCTTAACCTTGTAATTGGGCCTTGTGGCATGATTAAAGGATCCTTAGCTTTATCTTTGGGGTTCTTGTTGTCCTCTCCATCAAGTCCATCTTCAAGCTTGGCCATGTCCATATCAGATGGCCTATTAATGAATTTGGTTTGATTATTGTCTAGAAACAATTCTTAATGAAAATAAACCAAAAAACCATACTATTAAAAGTAAAAACTTTAATTTTAGAATTTTCCTTTTAATTTTGTGCTATTATTATTATTATTAGTAGTAGTATTAGTAGTTGTTGATGTTGTTGTTAAAAAAAGAATAAAATATATTATAATTTTAGAATTAAATTATAATATCAATGATCTACTAATTAAAATATAGTATATATAGTAGAATAGGGTATTCAATAGAGAAAAAAATAATAAAAAGTGGTTATTTTTTTATATTTTTAAAAGTTTGTACAATAAAATTTAAGGCATACAATTTTTTTATTATTTACAGTAGTTTTATTATTTAGTTATTGCTTATTTTATTGTTAAATGAAACTTTAATATTAAATAATAGTTTGATTCAATTAAATTTAGTACAATATAAAAAATTTAATAAATACAAATATTATTGCTAAATAAATAAAAACTAAATTTTAGATATGTTTAAGAAAAACTATAATTATAAAAGGATATAAAAAAATAAAAAAATCATAAAAATAAAAAGTGTAATAAATGAAATAAAAAATAATAAAATTGTAATTTTATAATCAAGTTCTTAGGTGGCTAAGTTATTACAGTCAATGGATATAGTCTAATTTTCATTTATCCAGGTGTTAGAAATTAAAATTGTATATACACAATCATTTGCATGGTAAAATAGAACGTTTGTACACAATCATATTTTATATTGCCAGTTCAGTTGTGTGTTTGGTGCTTTTTTTTTTTTTTTTTTTAATGAACTGGCGTTTGGTGGTGCATCGGTCAATCTGGTCCATTTAAAAGGAGCGAGATACTGAGTACTTTTCAAATGTAAACACCACCTTTTTATTTTATTTTTTAATATATATATATATATATATAGAGTTATTTATTTATTTATATATTTTTTTAAATTATAATTTTCAGGAGACGGAAGAAAAAAAAGGATCTAAATACTAAGAACTTGAACTCATAAACTTTAACTGTCATGAATATCTCTTAACCGCCTGAACTAAGTGGTGGAATTATTTATTTATATTTTTAATTCGGATTAATTATTTATTTTTGGCCAACTGATTAATTATCAAAACCATATATAAAATATGCCTTAGTCGTTATTATTTTAAACTTATTGATTTTAAACACCACCTTTTTATTTTATTTTTTAATATATATATATATATATATAGAATTATTTATTTATTTATATATTTTTTTAAATTATAATTTTCAGGAGATGGAAGGAAAAAAGGATCTAAATACTAAGAACTTGAACTCATAAACTTTAACTGTCATGAGTATCTCTTAACCGCCTGAACTAAGTGGTGAAATTATTTATTTATATTTTTAATTCAGATTAATTATAAAAAATATATAAAATTTACCTTAGCCGTTATTATTTTAAACTTATTGATTTTAATTCTAAAATTTGTTGCCATCTTAATACTTTATGAAATATATGAGTGCGAAAGTTAGGGGCATTATAACAATACTCAAGCACCCAACTCATATTTTGTCAAAACAAACATATACATAGAGTTGAGTATTTTTATTTAATAAAATCTTTTTAATTCCAAGATTGCTTTTGACATGCATAAAGTTTTTTCTAATATGTTTGTTCTAACGAAAGCCTTCCTCTTAATTTGGAAGTTTTAAAAATAATATTTCTTCAAGCTTTATTCAATAAATTCAATTTAACTAAAAAAATTATGTAAAAAGTTAAATATTTTCAAGAGTACAATTGAATTAAAGTTAAGGTTACGTTTGTTTGCGAAAAATATTTTCTTTAGAAAATATTTTTTAGAAAAAATAATTTTCAAATAAAATATTTTTTTAAAAAATAATAAATGAGGAAAGAATTTATTAAAAAATAAAAGGGAAGACAATAAATGATAAGAAAAATATTATAAAAGGTATTAGAAAATGTTTTCCTATCCTTAAAATGGGAAAACATTTTCTCTTATTTTAAAGTAATTTTTCTTTAATTGGTACATTATTTTTCTTTAACTTATTTTTTTAGGTAATCCAAACACTAAAAAAAAGAAAAAATATTGCAAACAAACGGAGTTTAAAGGAGAGTGAGTATTATTTCTATAATATATTAATCTATTTTATTTTAATTTAGTAACTTTTAGGATACTAAAATTAATAGTCAACCCCGTAAACAGTAAATCCTATTTTAGTGTAAAACATTTTTATTGAAAAATAAACTTTTCTTATGTGTGTCTTATAAATCACTTTTATTCTCATTTTTTTTATATTAATAAGGTACAAATCAAATTCATTAAAATTTTATATAAGTTAAATTAGATTCTTTGTGATAATTTTATTGTTTTTATCTTTTATTTACAATTTTTTGTTATTATTACTTATTCTTGTGTCAATTTTTATGAGAATGCTAATGAATTGATCATATTAGTTCTAATTAAATTATTATTTTCATCGTTTTGAATTGAAGATATAATAAATCATATAAAATTATCGGTATTATTTGAAATAATAACCTATAAGCTAATTGTTATTAGCATTTTAATTATAATTTTTATTTAATTCTTTATTAATTGTATTATATGAAACTTATACTAATAATTTTTTTTTATGTATATGAATGTATAAATGTATATTACGTATTTTTATTTTTGTGAATTTTTAAATATTTTTTCTAATTATATAATATTTTAAAATTAATTGTTATTGCTTATAAAAATTTAATAATTTAACACTGTATTTATACTCTTATTTTTTTAAAAAAAATTATTTCATATAAATGTTATTAACTATATGAACAATTTTTTTTTAATAATTCCATATTAATAGTTTATCTATTATTTTTATTTACCAAGGCTCAAAAATATGAAGCCTTAGTTTGAATTCTTATAAGAGCATTAATTTTAAAATATATCAAGGGTGGTTTTGATAATTCACCTCAAACGAGGAAATTGTATTTTTTAAATTTGAATTTATTTGCCAAAAATAATTATTGAAAAGGGTCATATGTTGTGAATGCACCTCTCTTTCCTCTATTGCATTACTCATTTCATCGTGTCCCCAAAATCTGTTCTTTTGGATTTGGGGGGAAATCAGAGTGAGTGTTGCAAACAAATGAAATGATAAAAGAAAGCCGACACTCATTGCCTACTAATATTGCATTCTACGACTAATCCTTCCCTCTCTTTCTGATAATTTTATTTACTTCTACTTTTCTACACAGTATACGCTCTTTTGTAGATTTTTTTTTTTTGAGTGTGGAGGAAGAAGAAGAAGAAGGAGGTAGAAGAAAGCAAGAAAGACATAGGAAGACGAGGCTTGAGTAAGAAACCATCAGCTGCTGTGTGAAAATGTCCCCTCTAGTTAGGTTTATTTCACTGTCTTTTACTTCTTATACTTTTTTTTTTTTTTTTTTTTTTTTTGCGTCTTCTTCTTATCTAACAGTATCTAAAGCTTTGTTTTGCTTCTTTTATGCATTCTAATTCCCAGTAATGAGGGGATTATGAGTTGGATTGGCCAAGATCTGAACATTGTTGTTGTTGTTGCTCTTGATGGGATCAGCAAGCCATAATTCATATCTTGATTTGAATGTCTCAAGCCAAAAAGCTGCTCTTATTTGCTATTATTAGGGTTTCATTTCTCACTGGTATTACATTTCTGCCATGACTACCAAACGCGCCTACAAGCTGCGTATCCTTCCCATTTAGGGTTTTATTTTTTTTATTATTCAAATGATATTATTTTTTTTTCTTTTTTAAAATTTGCTTGATCTGCGATTTTGCCATATTCCCTTACATCAGATCTCCTTTTGAATATATTTTTGTTGACATGTTGTGAGAATTGCCTCAGTAGTTGTTTGCCTTAACTGCATTTTTGAATTTTCAAAAAAGAGGAATTTGTGGCACATTCTTCAGTTGTCAATTGCCTCAAAATTGGGAGGAAATCATCCAGAGTTCTTGTCACTGGCGGAGAAGATCACAAGGTCAATCTCTGGGCTATTGGTAAGCCCAATGCTATACTGGTCAGTTCTCTTATTCTGGCTTCCCTATGCAATTCTATGCTTTTCCAAGTGATCTCATTCTCTTGACATATTAATAATGAGCTGTATCCCTTTTTTTTTCCTAATTGAATTTGACCGTAGCCTGAGCAGCTAACAATCAGGTTTATTTGCTTGCCTAACTATACGTTATAAGAACTTTTCTTACTGAATGATTGGTGCTGTTGTTTTTTGAAAACTTTTTTTTTTTAATTTAGTTACCTGATCTTACATTTTGAAAATCATATGCAGAGTTTATCGGGACACACTAGTGGAATTGATTCAGTAAGCTTTGATTCTTCAGAAGTCCTAGTAGCTGCTGGAGCTGCAAGCGGTTCAATCAAGCTTTGGGACTTAGAGGAGGCAAAGAGTATGCTTTTCAGTGCCTTAAAGTTCTTTTCATTGTTTGAATGAATCTAATACCATGCGAAAGTTGTCTGAGAAAGAGGCATCTACTCGACAACATGACAGCATTTATATCGTACCTATATCATGCTTTAGGCTTCTTTAGTTCACATGTTTACATTGATTTCCTCTGCAGTTGTCCGTACATTGACCGGCCATAGATCCAATTGCATATCTGTGGATTTTCATCCCTTTGGGGAGTTTTTTGCATCCGGTTCTCTGGACACAAATCTTAAGATATGGGATATCAGAAAAAAGGGTTGCATTCACACATACAAGGGCCACACTCGAGGGGTCAATGCTATCAGATTTACCCCGGATGGGCGCTGGGTTGTATCTGGTGGAGAAGACAATACTGTCAAGGTACTCTCCTCTTTTTGTGGTAATGTCAAATACACACTATAAGCCTCAGATGTTATTTTATTTTTGTCTCTTTCTGATAATAAATTTTTGGTCTCTCTGATAGTAAATGCAAAACTCAAGCTATTTGTGTGCCTTCCTTGGGCCTGTGTAATGAAGACCTATTTTCAAACCCTCCTTTAAGCATTGACATCTCAATAGTATTGTTATGGGATATTATTATTGTATTGCCTGCACGTATGCATCCATTTATTGCTAGTTGTCTAGGTTCACTCTCTAGGGTTTATCAATCTGCAAGTTCTTTGGGGACTAACATTCGGAACATATTCTTTCATCCTTTTCAACATGCATGAATGCAAAGCTTTCCCTGTCATACAAATTTATTGTTTTTATACACACCATGTGAATTTCTGTTGCACGGAGACAAATGCCTATACACATGGCTTGTGTACTTATGTCGTTCTTGATGCTGGTGAATGTTGTGATTTCCACCCTTTTATGTAGTTGTGGGATTTGACTGCTGGGAAGCTATTGCATGATTTCAAGAGTCATGAAGGACAGGTTCAGTGCATAGATTTTCATCCCCATGAGTTTCTTCTGGCAACAGGTGATTGTTGATTTATTACTGCAAATCCTTTTTTATATTTTGGTGTGGTTTGTTTTTCATTGTGCACTATACCTTGTGCTGTATTCTTCACTACATTCTCTTCCCTATTGAATCATTCTAAATTATATGGGTATTCTTTACATAATTACCAAATGATGATGCATCTAACTACATTTTTTAATTTTTTTTTTCACTTTGGCAGTCTTCTTTTTCTTTGAACTAATTGCAGAAATCTCTTTGGTTGAATGAAACAAATTTAAAGGTCATCTTTTTTTTTTTCTTCTTTAGTAAGGAAAAATATGCTTATCAGGAAAACTATATTCGTCCAAACCAATTACATGCTTGCATCCATACTCATCAATCTCTACTAGTATTAACCTGGAGAGTTCACTTCTTATTTTGTTGATGTTGTTGTGTCTTTGTTTTTTTTTTTGTTTTTTTACTAGGTTCTGCTGACAGGACGGTTAAATTTTGGGACCTAGAAACATTTGAACTGATTGGTTCAGCAGGGCCTGAGGTAATTTGAAGTTTTTAAAGATAGTTGGTTCTATAATATTGGAATTACTAGATCCTTAATGGTTATCTTCTCATGGGATATGTTTGTGTTTTTTCTTTGTATTTCAGACCACTGGAGTGCGTTGTTTGACATTTAATCCTGATGGGAGGACTTTACTTTGCGGTTTGCATGAAAATCTGAAAGCAAGCTCTCTCTCTAGTTTTCTATTTGGGAATCTATTATGTTTACGAGATGGACCATATTTATTGATCTGTAATTCATTTTGTTGCTACTGTATAGGTTTTCTCTTGGGAACCAATAAGATGCCATGATGCTGTTGATGTTGGATGGTCCAAATTGTCTGATCTCAATGTCCATGAGGGGAAGCTTCTTGGCTGCTCATATAATCAAAGTTGTGTTGGAGTATGGGTTGTAGACATCTCGGTAATAGTTGCTTTTCCTACATTTCTTCTTGTGTATGGATGTTGCTTAATTTTTTTGTGCTAGGTGGGTAGACCTAAATGTCAGGAATGATTTACTGGCTTTTTTAATCTTATGTCCAGCGGATTGAACCATATTCTCCTGGTAATGTTAGTCGATTCGATGGTTATTCAGAAGCTAAATCAGGTGTAAGTGCAAATCAGTCAGTCTTGCTTGAATCCACTGTAAAGAACAGTTTGGGAAGGTTATCAGCTTCACAAGATTCAGAATCTTTAGTAAAGGAAACAAAATCTCTTGGAAGGCTGTCAGTTTCTCAAAATTCAGATCCTGTCAAGGATTTGACTAAAGAATCCAAGATTTTGGCATGTATGTTGCTTTTACTCCTCTTTTTCTTTTTGTCCAGTTGTTTCAGGTTTTTTATATAAAAGACTTGGTTCTGGTGAATTATTTCTCATTCTTGGTACTCAATTTTTGTTGAAGCCACGGGAAATGTACCTGGTACTCCACAAAGGGTCAGCTTGATTAGTCCAAAGACAAATATATCTGGTCCAATAACAGTTAGTGCAATGGGCCCAAAGAGAAATTCTACAAAGACCCAGTCAGCAATTAATGTCCCAGTGTTCAACAGGGCAGATGTCATTCCTGTAATTGTTCCTAGAACTAATACGAGGGTGGAGCCAGTAGCTGAATGCCGTAAAGAAATTGGTATTGCTGGAAGAACAATGCCATTTTCATTGCAGTCAAAGGCTAGTGATTATCGGAAATTTACAAATAGCAGAGATGACATGGACCAGCCAACTATATCTGTCCCTTCTGATACTACAAATTCCAAGGCTACATCATTGATCAGTGTTGCTGATAGGAATATGTTTCCTACAGTTAAAGGTTCAATGCATGGAATGCCAACTGCTGAGAGGAATATCAAAGAGGATAGACCTATTGGAGCTGGAAAACAAGATTCAAATTTGATGGCAGAGCCACCTATTAGCTGCCAGGAAGAAAGTTGTAAGTTTACCACCTTTAAGAGAATATGTTCTGATTTTGATTGGTTATCCCCCTATGAGGTGCATTCATACGTGAGTGAACTTAATGCTTTACTAATGGCCTATGGTTTTCAAATTATCCTCATGGGACAAGACCAGTTTTGTGAAACTAAGATTTGTTATTCATTATAGTGTTGAAATAATTTATGTTATGATTTGTCATATTGATAGATGATATATTTTCAGAATTAGAAATATTAGTTAAGAACTATTTAAAGTTTCATAACAATAATTTCTATTAGGTTACATTGTCCTTCTTTTAATGTAGGCCTGCTTTGGATAAACTGTCTGCGTTTAATAAATGGAAAATAGAGGAAAACACGAGTACTGCTAAAAAGAAAGTAGAATGAAAATAAAAGTGAATATATGTATTTGAAGACTCACCTAAGCCCTTTAAGACTTGGAATCCTAATTCTCTTAGGACTCTTATATAACACTGGAAACAATTGAACTATTCCAGACCAACAAAGACTTCTGAGTAAAACTTTATTATAAAATAAAGACTAGATATATCTGAACTGTTGTCCTAGAAGATTCAGAAATTACAAAAATAGTCCTGTATGCTCTAAATTTCTGGGTGTTTTGGGACTTTGTTTGTTTCGATTTCTTCCTTGTCCCCATCGTGTTTTATTTTTAGGTAATTGAAATTGAGGACAATTTAGGTGGAGGTGAGTTGCTTGCAGTATTTGTACTCAGTTTGAGACATGGGTGAAATTTGAATTGAGAAAATGAGAAGTTTAGTAAAAGAACTTCATGCAGCTGACATGTGACATGATCATAGATGTTATAGTGTTGGACTCTTTGGGTGTACTAATGAGATGCATAATAGCTTTTATGTTGGCATGCAGTGATGTTGACGAGGTATGTTCCTCTGATGTTGATGAAGCTATGTTTTTCGGTTGCATGAACTACAGATTGTAAATTCTAACAAGCATAAGGCTTACTTATTGTAACTCAAAATTTCAATAAAATTTGGCACCACAAAGTTGATAGCCTTAAGGCACTTTTATCATATGTGTAGAAATGGACAAGTGTCTTCCTTAAAAAGATGAAAATGGCTTCATTTTACTGTCTACTAGCAACATAAATTGTTTTTCAGGAATTTTCTTAATGTGACTCCTCTCTATATATTGGTGAAATGAAATCTTTTTACTATTTTTGGTTCTTGGGGATCTGTTTACTGTATGGTATTAATTTTCAGGTTAAATTTGTTTATTATAATCTTCTGTTCTGCCCAGAAGTTTCAGCTGCCAGTGGTTCATGGTTAACCGCAACTAACAATCTAGACAGGCCTTAATATTCGAAGCTCTAAACAATAAATTCCTTCTTGGAACTTCATCTGTTTTTAATAATTTTGTATATTACTCAACTGAAAGATGAGTGGTTAATAGGAGGGTTTAGCCTAGGAGATCAGAATAGAAGGGTTATTTGTGATTTGAACCAACCATGGGATCACATTATCTAAATTGAAGGACAGGAGGGATTGAGCTTTTGAGTCAGCAGACTAAATCTTAGGGTTTTTTCGCAAAAGAAAATTGTAATGGTAAGTTACTTGAGTTTCAAGTTGAATGTTGGACTGTACTATAAATGGTTTTTCAGGCTGTGCATTGAATGGCTAGCTCTCAAGCTTTTTCATTTTTTTCCTCTACTGCCTAAACTTTGATTTCTGTGTAACTTCAAGATTTTGGTTGCTATGCTAACATGGGTAAATCTATATCAGATGAGACACGTGGGCATAAGTTAAACAGAGATGCAACCTCTGTTGAAAGTCAGAAAGCAGGTATAGTCGGCTGTAAATTTTACTTGTTTGGGATAATATAAAAGCTTAATTTACCTTGATTGCTAATATATGTAGGAAGGATGCGTTCACTTGTCATAAATTGGGAGAAACGGGGAAGATCACCTAATTATGAGGGGGGGCCTATTCCTGGGAGTTCCCCTGAAACAGCATCTTCAGTTAGCCTGCTCTCCTTTAATACGGTGAGAACAAATGTTTTTGCTTGCTGTCTCTTGCATCTGGTTTTAATCTCTTATGTTTCATTTTCTTTTACCCTTGACATTGTGGGGAGCTTTACTATTATTTGGTGAGCACATAATCTAGTTATTCATTCTGACATTATGTAAAGCATGTATCATGTTCAAGAAATGAAAAGAAATAAGACCTGTCATTTGTATGATGTTTAGTGTCTTATTATCTTCTGTTTAGCAGTAATTTATCATCCAACTCTACTTCCATGGGTCATACCAGGAAATTGGAAATATGAAATTACTTTGTTCTGTTAGGACTTAGAAAAGATATCAAGTATAACTTGTCTTCTGACGTAAGATAATTGTGTGATCACTAGATTCAAATATTTCACATCAGGTCTACATTCTATACAATCCCTAACTTAAAGATCTCTTTGAGTATCCATACGAATTTTTTTTCCCCCTAGTTTATGAATTGTGATTCTCCAATAATTTTTCGTTTTAATAATTGTAATTCTTAAGAGTGTGTTGTAAGTGAATTCAACAAAATTTTATGGAATTGATTTGCAAATATAAGTTTAATGTGTTTGTTTTAAATGAGAACATTATGGAATTCGTTTGAAATTCTAACCTTTTAAATTTGTGAAATTATTCCTAAACCAAATTCTAGGAAAATAATTAGAATTTCCAAATGAATTTTATAATATTAAGCCTATATTTTCATGGGACTAAAATGCCACTTTTTGCCATTTTTATTTTCTAACATACCCCTATTCTTTTTATTTTTTGTTATTTTATAATGCAACATTAGCTTAAAAGGGCATGTTTTACAAAAACAAAAAAATATTAGTTTGAATTTTCAATCTGTGCCAAATATAATATAACAAAATATAAAATTTATTTGAGATGAATTTCATAAAATAAAATATTAATTAAACCAAACACATGAAAATTGTAAGAACTCATTTGCAAATAAATTGTATTTAAAATTCATTTGGAAATAAAATGAGTTTCTTCGTGGGCTTGAACCAAACACATTGTAAATGTAAATTGGACAAAAGTTCATTTTGCCCATCATAACTTTAGCTTTGTTCCCTAATGGTTACATAAGTTGCTAATTTATGACCAAATAGACACTCAATTGGCGATTTATGACCAAATAAACACTAAATTGGCAGAATTCACAATCATGTAGGTGATGCGCAGTGGTAGACAGATGAATCCAACAAAAATATTGATTTTTTATTCTTCTATTTTTTTCCATAACTAATTTAACCAATTAAAATTTTTTTCAATTTTCATTCTCTCTTTGTCAGCTACCAAACAGAAACTATATCATGTTAAAAACAAAATTACATGGATTTTGGAATGGAACTCTGGATCTAAAATTAAGAAAAAGACCACATATAGCAAGATCTGAAACTAATCATCACCTGACTTCTAAAAGAAAAGAAAATTGAATTGCAGTGAACATAACTGTGAGCAAAACTCTTGTAGGAACAAGATTGACAACCTAGAATTTACACATCATGACTAGAAAAATTGAATTCTGTGCCAAAGTTTTTCATGGTGAGAGGGCATATAAAGCATGAGATTTAATAACATCGAATTAGATGAAAGAGAGAAAGGGAGGGAGGGATACCCTTCCTTTTTCCACATCAATCATGATTCATGGATGCCCAAAAGCAAGAATGATCATGGTGGTTGGAATCAGGCCAAATTGTTTGAACCATTAAGAGTTGTAGTCTACAAGAACCGGTCAAAACAAGATTTGAATTGTTGTCTTCAGCAGTTTAAAGCCAGCCATTAACACTCCAGTGATATTTTGCCACAACCACTAGCCGAAATTGCTTGTTAACGGAGGTGTTAGAGAATGAAAAACTTGATGAGTATTGCAGATTGAAGAAGGCTGAATATGCACTGCTACAGTATTTTGACTATTGCAAATGGATCCTGGATTTTTGAGGATCGTGAATTCGGACAAAGATGGATATTTTTAGCAGCTTTCAAAGCAATTGGAAATTTACATTATATTTGATTCAATTCTAATGAGAAATTCATTTCATTTCCTAATGAAATTCATTTTTAAATGAATTTTTATTAATTAAGTGTGTTTGGCTCAAATACATAGTTTATGGAATTCATTTGAAATGAATTCCACATTTTGTTATATTGTGTTTGATATAAATCTAGAATTCAAGTTAATTTTTAATTTTTGTCAAAAAATACCTTTGTAAAGAGAAATATATTCTTGAAAATAAAAATAAGGAGAGGTATTTTAGTCATTTCAGAAATATAGACTTAAAAGTTGTGGAATTCATTTGGAAATTGCAATTATTTTGTTAGAAATTGATCTAATTTTAATCAATTCCACAAATTTAAAAATTTGGAATTGCAAATGAATTCTATATGTTCATTTAAACCAAACATACATAATTTAAAATTGGAAATGAATTCCTTAAAATTTTGTAGAATTCATTTATACTAAACACACTCTTAAGATTTTGGCTTTGAATATATTTGATTGAAAGGAAATGGTATTTTGAAAAAGCTCATGTGACTTTTGTTTTTCTCCATTTCAACTTTTTTTTTTCTTTTGAATTGATTAATTTTATATTTTTATTTTAACTTCAAATTAAGCATATATATTTGGTCCCAAAATTAGCAAGTTATTTGTCAATTAGGCCATAAATTAAAATTGCTTTGATATATATATATATATGTATTCTTCACTTTAAAGTTGGATGGGTAAAATGAGTTTTTGTCTGAACAGAACTACTTCAGAAAGTAGGTGGTTATCACACCAATATATATATATATGTATGTATTCTTCACTTTAAAGTTGGATGGGTAAAATGAGTTTTTGTCTGAACAGAATTACTTCAGAAAGTAGGTGGTTATCACACCAATGGAAAACCATAATTTTAATGGACGGTGATTGATGGTGCCTGCCTTCATTATTTGGCCTTTTCCTTGTCAAGGCTGACATTGTTTTTACTTCCCAGTTTAGTGCGGCCTCATTTTTTTTTCACCAATTATAATATATACTGGTCAAATTTCTGTGCAACAGTTGGGCCTTTTGAAAGTCCTAATTTTCTTGTTGAATCTTTTGTATAATTCTGAATTTTGAAACTTCACCTTGTCAAGTATAATTAAATAAGACAATGTCCTTCATATTTGCAGTTTTCTTTCCTTCCCTTAATGAAACAATTTTGGGATGAAAACAAGTGGTGACTGGGTTAGTATGTGGAACAGTATCATAAATCGGCTATATTCAATATCAAGCATAAGATTATATTAAATATCAAGCCTAAGACTTGAGATTTTGGTTAATGACAAACTTAGGAATTTTTGGTTACTTGTCTCAGTCACATCAAATTATTAATTTGGAAATAAATATATGTTCAAAATTTGAGTAAACCTTGCTTTGTGTGTATGCTATAAAAAGCATCTATATAATTGCTTGTATTTTGTTTGAGGTTCCAATACACTGCTTTTTTATCAGGATTATTTTTTGCTGAGATTGAGCATAATGCATGTGTACTCATAGCTGTGGGTTTATAAATGTTCACAAATTAGAGATCTTTTTAATACTTTTATGATATTTTCCAATATATTATTATGTCTCTTTTAGTTTTTATAAAGATATTAAAATGTGAACATTATGAACGTCTACATTTTAAAGGTTAAGCATAGAGGACGCTCCCTGTCTGCTGAAACAGAGATGGTTTCTGCTAGTGATGAGGATGCTGTTGCAGATGTGATGGAACAACATTACCAATTTATCAGCTCCATGCAATCTCGTTTTGGGAAGTTACAGGTGATATTGGTTCACATGTGAATGTTGTATAAATAACAGTTATTGACATGAGAGTGTGGATTGAACTGTTAATTCATTTTTAATTTTCACGGGTTTTGGCCTGTCAATTCTGGCCAATTTGACACTTGAGCCTTTACATTAGCATAAATTCATTTTGAGAATGAGTCATAAATGTGTTGTATACCTCTAAGTTTACCTGTACGATGTAGTCGAAGTTGCAAAAGAGCTTGACTTTTTCTGTCAGCCTGTCCCAGCAAAAGTTTAGATTTTAGACATTGAATAGTCAGGCAGATAATGTTATCTTATGCTTCATTAGCTGTGGACTGAGTTGTCGAATTGGTTGCAATTATCTTAACTTGTCCAATGCCCCCATGATGCACTACGTTTTTTTTAAATATAGAAATTAGATTTCATAATTGTTTGGGTATTTCTGAGATACTTAGATATTTTACTATTTGGAAATCCTAAAGTTATTAGGAATTACATCCTAGTTGGTGATGGTTTCATATTTTCCTAGTAAGTAATGGTTTTGAATTTTTTCTAATATAGAATTTCAAATCCTAAATACAATTAGGATTACTTTTGGGGTTCTATATATACCTATGTCAGAGCATTGTCACTGATTTTTAAATTTAAAAAAAGAAAAATTTTATTTAGTATAATGCACTTTCTGAATTTCAATTCACCATTTTACTTTTTCCCATTGAGCATTGATGATTTTAATTTTTATTCCTCATTTTCTTTTTACTATATTTCACTTTTTATATTTCAACTAACAGAAGAGATAGTATAAATGGCTTTTGAGATATATAACGAGTCCCTTGGTGATGCTCCAAGCAAGCTATTTTATGAGTTCATGTTATGATGTTATAATTTCAGCAAATAAAACATATTTCTCCCCTTAGCTTTATGCTATCCTTTAGCTTTGCTCTTTGGGTTTGTATCTTGTGCATTTTAGTTCTTTAGTGGTTCTACGTGACCCAATCCATACCTTCATTTCTCCTCCATTGTGCTTAATTACTGAGGGCTTGCTTTTCAATATGCACCTAGTGTGATCTTGGTCCTGGATATTGTTTCCTATACTAGTTGATTGATGTGAATTGGAGATTGTAGAATGAAAGATTTAGTTGAATGTACTTACTACCAGTGAAAGATTTCTGAACTTTGTGTGATTGGCTGTAGGCTGTGTACAGATATTGGCAGAGAAATGATGTTAAGGGGGCCATCAGTGCAATGGAGAAGATGGCTGATCATGGTGTAAGCAATTTCCATTCTCCTCCAATCCCAAATAAACCTCTTTTAAGAAAAGAGGAACATTCTTATCTCTGAGTTATTCTGGTTCTATAATTCTCAGCATTGAATTTCGATTGACATTCTTTCATTTCTTCATATGCTGTGGATTGCAGGTCCTTGCTGATGTAATTAGTATTGTAAACGAGAAAATTGACATTGTTACTTTGGATATATGTACCTGTCTTCTGCCACTTCTTACTGGGCTTCTTGAAAGTGACATGGATAGGTAAGAAACATGCAGTATTTCTTGCTTTTGAATAGAATTCCAGTTGGTCTGCTTGGATTGCAGGTTTATGTTTCAACCTATGTTAAGAGAATATAGTCCTTTCAAGGGGACCAGTAAGCAACTTTCAGGAAAAAAGTGCATTGGGTTTCAGTTTCCATGTTTGGTGACTGATTCTCTACTGCAACTGTTATCTATAGCTCTTGTAATGTAATTAGGGAACTGCTTGATATGCAACTTTTTAATCTCTTTCTTCGTATATGATACTGTCCAGTTACTTGTGATCTTTTGCAAGTGTATTGGGAATAATGTACTGTGGTTGGAGATGAGTTTCACTAGGTTGATGGGCTAAGTTGCCCGGAAACCAAAATGTGGATATGAGGAAATGGATACGGTGAAATGGTATTCTCTGAAATTATAAGAAACATAAAAGTGGGGGAAACATGTAATTATTTAAAATATAGGTATATATATAAATAAAAATTAAAAATTATATAAATATATATTAACTATAAATTTTTTGTATAAACATTAAAAAATTTATTTATTACTGTAAATAAATAATATAATTATAAATTATTTTGTTTAATTGAGAAAATAATGAAATAGCTTTCAAATTTATTTATTTTTATTTAGGAAAAAAAATTAAAGAAATGTAATTTTCAAGTTGGAAACATGTTTCCTAATTTCTCAAATTTGTGGAAACAACCACAAAACATTTCTGAGGAGTTTCTTGAAGTTAATGGTACAAATTCATTTCAACACGGAAACACCTGTTAGTTGCAGTTTTCATGCATAATTGATGGGTGATATTGCTGCCATAGGGGGCTGTGTCTTTTGTCAAAGCATTTTCTGTTGCAAATGGTCTTATCATCAGTTTATGAGTTTACTAGTCCATCAGATGTCATTTTATGCCCATCCAACCCTTTCTCAAGAAAATTTGGCTGAGCTGTACTGTTTCAGTATTAGTAGATTTAGAGGTTTACTTTAGGTCCATATCCAATGCTAAACCTAAATAAGGGCATACGGTCTTTCATAAGGTTTTTTAATAGGATTTGAAGATTAAGATGTTATGGCTGCTGGTGAGGAACAAAGTGATTCTTAGTCAACAAATTGCTTAAGGTAGAAAATTTTGATTTTCTTTTTCTCTCAGCAAAATCTTTTGCAAAAATAGCCAAGTTCTGGCATCATGGTTAATTTTTTAGATGCTTTCCAGCACATTGTTCCAGTATGGGTTAGAGGTGCACCATTTTCTTTGTTGAACTTGAACTACAAAGAATGGAGCAAACACAAACCATAAATGTTGATAAGATTTTGATCATCCAATAACAACCAAACTGGGAAATTTTTATACTCGAGCTTGACTTGATTAATTATATAGAATAGTAAAATTATAAAATACTTAAATTTTGGAATATTTCAACTTGACTTGATTCGGTAAAATATTTATGTAGTTGTATTAAATTAAGAGATCAAAAAGTAAGCGTTTACAAGTTTGATTAGACTTGTGAGCTTGTCGAGTTAAGTATTATGGAGCTCAAGCATGAGTCACAAACCAACTTGAGTAGCTCTGGCTTGACTCGACAAACAACTTGCTCAATTTTGATTGTTGTCAAAGTGGATTTCCAGTTTTTCCATATCAATCTCAATTAGCTAGCAAGCAGGCTTGACTCGATAATAGCCGTAAATGATACTAAATATGATTGGAATCAAATTACTTTCTGGGTATTGGGGGTGACAATATAATTCCTGTGAATTGGAAATCAGTAGAAAAATAAACTCTGAATTTCAGAATTATTTCATATATGGCGTGTTGGTCTTTTCCTTTTTCTTTGTTTTTTTTTTTTTGGGTCGGGAGGCAGGCGTGGTTGGTTTTTTACGCTATTTTAAATTGTTGTATGAAAATTTCATTTTCATGACTTGATGGGCTTTCTCTCATTGAATTTTGGCTGGCTGGAGAGTTTTGTGACACATCCGGTGGTCTGTTTTAGTTAATTTTTAACCATGTTCATATATCTTTATAGTCAATGACAGATACTGAAAAATCATGAAAAAAAATTTCATCATTTCTCCCATCGAAAGATGAAAAGGAGCTCATAAGTTTTCATTGAATTGCAGTCTCGGAGTAAGATTAATCTGTTGGTTTTCATTGTGTCTTAATGTTCCTGTTTTTCCCCTTTTTTTCCATTCCTGTGATGTATGGAGGCAGAAGCAACTTTGATTGGCACACCTCCTTTTTATCACTAGTACAGATCATGGCCACTGCAACATCTTGATTATCTCTCATTTGGGCCATGATTATGATGTAGGGTAGCTTGTTTGCATCAGTTTATTAGGACTCGAATCAATTCCATGCGGAGAACTTTTGCAATATATTTCCTGTATCTGAAAGTTTTCTAGCACAACAATCTTTAAGCGATTCTCATTTTTCTCCTTGTTTGGTAGACTAGAAAAGTTGCCGAATATAGGCTATGTGGGAAAATTTGGATGCAGGAAAGGGAAATAGGATTCCCCATTTTAAAAATCTCGGTCATGTTACCATTTCGACTATAATCTGTAAAGTACTGTGATCCAGTAAGTCTGTTCAGAGATATGTTACCATTTTGATCGTAGTGAATTACATGATTATTGTTGGCATTTGCCTTTTGCAATTCTATGCATTATTCAGGCATTCTATTCCTGACACTTCACTCCAAGCCCCCCGGTTATGTAATTTTCTACCATTATTGATGATGTTTGATTTCACTTTCATCAATATGCAGGCACTTGAGCATCTCTGTGGATGTGCTCCTTAAGCTGGTCAGAACATTTGGTTCAATGATATATTCAACTGTATCCGCATCAACACCGGTTGGTGTAGATATTGAAGCAGAGCAAAGGTATATATACCTTTATCTAATTTAGAACTAAATGTTTTTAGTAGTGATTGTACTGAGATGGACCTTGTTCTAATTCTTTGGTTACGTAGGTTGGAACGCTGCAATTTTTGCTTTGTAGAATTTGAAAAAGTCAAGCGTTGCCTGCCCACCCTCATGAGGTGAATACTTCACTTTTGTCTTACAGGATGCATATTCTGTATTTTGCTGTCAGCAATTCATTTTGTTTCTGTTACTTTCTTCTTTGGCACAGAAGGGGGGGCTCCATCGCAAAGATTACCCAGGAGCTGATTTTAGCCTTTCAAGAGGTTTCATGAGCGAATGCAAATTCGTAGCGGAAGTGCTGCTTATTTTTGGCCAGTAGCATGGATTGGATAAAATATTACGTTGAAAGAGGAGAGCAAGTGTGTATTTTAGAAATGAAATGGCTCTTCTGGCATCATCTGATATCTACCTATTCTGTTGTCTGATCTTAGCCCTTCATGTACATTCATGTTTAATTGGAGGGACTGACTTCTAGGTGATTCTACCGTTACTAACTGGAACCTGAAGACTCATAGATGTTTAACTCTACCTGCTACTGCTTGCTGCATGGTTTTGACAGACTTCAACATGCACCTTCACCCACTAGGAGAGAAAGGAAGAAAAGGATTTTGGCCACTTTGTATTTATCTCTACCCAGTGTGCGGCACAAAATTGTAACTTTTGTTTTATATCAATTCATTATTATTATTTTTTCCTGATTGCATATACGGACGTCAAAGTGGAACATCGAACATCTTATACCTGAGGTATGCTAATAGCTGGAAAAATCTTTGAAGTTTAAATAATGGGTTTATTACACTAATAGTACTTTAACTTTGTCGTGCATTTCATTTTGGTATTAGATTTTTAATTTTTTTCTTTTCAGCTATTGATGTTTTATTTTTATTTCAGGTTAAAGTATTTAGAACACATCTTATTAAATTTAGCATATGTGATAGCTGAAATAAGAATATTCTCGGTATATTCACCACGTAAGCATCCTATTAAGCAACGTAATAATCTTGTGGGCTTTAAAAAATAAAATTTAGCTTACATGGAAACCCTAATAAAGGACAAAAATATGGGATTTTAGGGTTTAAAAGATGAGTAGGCTGTTTAATGAATGTTTATGTGGCGAATATATTAAGAATATGCTTATTTCGGCTGTCACGTATGCTAAATTTGGTTGGATATGTTTAAGAAACTTTAACTTGAAATAAAAATAGAATTTCAGTAACTGAAAAGAAAAAAAATTAAAAATTTAGTATTAAAATGAGATAAATAAAAGTTAAGGTACTATTGGTGCAGTAAGTTCTTTAAATAATAGGTCTTTTAAGTAAAATGCATTGGGAAGCATGTTGTTGCTGTGGTTATATGTGGATGCGTATGGGACACAAGCGGAGTAGTATATTTTTAGGTCAAAAAAGCTTTATTTTTTTGACCTTAATAGGTCAATTAAGCTTCTCAGTCAAATTGATCCTAAAAATTACATTTAACTCTTAATTGAACAGATAAGCAAAGTTCCTAAAAATTTTTGAAAAGATTTTCAATATTTATAACCCTACTTATTCAATTATTATTATTATTATTATTATTATGCTAACGTGTAACTGTTAGTCTCTTTTAGGGGGTGTTTGGTTTAAGGTCCATAATGAGAATGAATATTTATATTTGTTGTTTGGTTCATTATGGAATCAGAATTGGAATCAAAATTTAATTTCGTTTGAAGTTGTTTGTTAAAAGTAATGGAATCCGAATACTTTTTATTTTTTTCATAATATTTTATATATTTTTAAAAATATTGAAATAACAAATAACTAATAAAAATTAATTCTTAATTTTTTTTGCAACAAGTTTATAATTTTTAAAAATTTATAAGTGAGTTTTTTTTAAACAATGTATAACTATTATTATAATTATGTTCATGTTTCTCTGTACGAGACCAAACATTTGCCATAGTAGCAAGATGTATATTCATATTTTCCATGAATTTGTTGAAGTTAGTATATAAATCAAGAAATGCACCCTTTTGTAGATGTTCATTCTCCTTTGGCTCCTTATCCATTTGCCTGCTCCTTTTTTTTTTTTTGCTCTTTTAGATTCAGAATGAGTAATAGATTGAGTTATAGATATGGCATCATACTCTTCATTGTCACCATTAGTAGAATTTCTTCCATTTGCCATTTCTCTTTTCATATTTTGTATGGCATCATCAAATGATTCCACGTCTTTGCCGGTAGCCTGATTTTTGCCAATTAACTCTTCAATTTCACCAAAGAAAGGAAAAGATACATTCCATCGACCCTTTGCATCCTTATGATTCTGCCAATATAATAAAAAGGTTGGAAATAAATAACTTCAAGATCCTAAATAGGATTACATCCATGTACGAGCTAGAAGGGGTCAAGCTACGGATAACTTGACCCTTATAATTGATGATATAGAAGACAAAAGACTATCTGAAGCAAAAGGCTAGCAAGAAAAATACAAAAGGAGAAGCTCCACTTAAAATTAAAAATATTAAAGTTCCTAAGTTTCCATATATTGCACAATACAGTAGAACCATTCTCCATGACACACTACAAATTGTAATCATACACCTGTCCGAACAAGTGTAAAACAACCCCTATAAATCATAAAACTATGGTAGAAATATCGATTAAAAAAATCAAGGATGCTTCTCCTTAAAATGCCTATTCACTTGACACATGTAAAACCAACTAAAAATGAAACACTGAGATGTAATATAATTTTAAACTAATGCATCTCATGCTTAGTTTAGTAGATATCGTATATTATGAAATACAAATATGATCCATTCTACAAACCCCCACCATCTTGTAGCACAAAATATGACCAACAACAAAAGCAAAAACAAAATAGGAATAGAGTAAAAAAGAAGCAAAAAAAAAAAAAAAAAACTGACAGCTTGCAGTATTTGATAATCAAACTCAATACTTCAGAAAAACTCAATACTTTGTATGTAATAGATGGCATCTTTACTTCATAAACAAAATGTATTCAAATAACATAATGCAAAATCGACATATGATTCTTTTGTTAATCTCTATTTACATGCCAATGCAGTATCTCCTTTTCAATAACCAGTTATGCATCAGAAAATGGAAATCAGTCGCAGACTATGGTTTAACACCTACTAAGTACATCAAGACCAATTATCATTTCGTCCATATGATAATATTTAATAATTCATATGATAGGCTTTATTGACCTATCTAAAACAATATAACTAATAGACACATACACACATATAACATATATAACTAATAGATAGAGCAAGAAAATATGCACCTTGCAATATTCTCTATAAACACTTTTCTTGCACTGTAAGATTTTTCTTATGTTATCCCAGCCAAATCCATATTTATTTAACATTTCAACAATGACATAGTATTTTTCTTTCAATGTTTTCCATCTAGAATCAATATGTGGATCAGCTTTTATACCACACAAAGGAAGATTTTGATTAATCAATTCCTCAATCCGAATTAAATATCCATTCTTCCAAGTACTATCTTACTTATATTTTGGATCTGTAGCAATTTCTTGTAAGCACTCTATGAATGCACGGTCCTCATCCACAATCCATACTTTTTCATTTTTACCTCAACCACGAATAACTTGATTACTATCTATAGAATCCATCCTAATATATAAATCAAGTACATAAATAATGTTAAAAAAATGAAGCATATACAAATCAAGTATATATAAACACAATAGATAAACATAGTACATAAAAAAATCTCATCAATATAAAAAAGATCTCATCAATGCCAAGAACATTGAATAAAATTCAATATAAAATCTCATACATAAATCAAGTACATAAAAAAGATCTGATCAATGCCTAGAACATTGAACTCTCCAACTATTAAACATTTCTTGTGCAAGATTATTTCTAAAATTGGTCAAATTTTCAGATGTTTGAATTGTTGTGATATATTCTATTTCATTTAGATCTTCACTTTCATCTTCTTCATCTTCATATTCTCCATCCTCATCTTCTTCATAAAATTTCTCAATCATGGTATCAGTTGGCATACATTTTCTTATCAAGTTATGCAATAGACAACTTGCCATAATGATACATCATTGAGTTCTTATTAGATAGAAGGAACAACTTCTAAGAATCGACCATCGTCATTTAAGTAACGCAAAACATGTCTCTATCACATTTCTAGCTTTGGAGTGTTTCATGTTAAAATAATCCTTTACAGATGTGGTTGTCTATCATCTCTCCACTCATTGAGGTGATAATGTTGCCCTCTATAAGGGGCAAGAAATCCCTCGCTGTTAGTGAAGCCAACATCAACCAAGTAATAACAACCTTCATATATAAAAAAATTAAACAAATTATTTTTTTTATTATATGATGCAATAACTTTCTTTAATAAAAATTTCGTATTACAAACTAATAGTACCTTGAGAAATTTTTAAGCCATTAGGTTTAGAAATGGCATCTTGAAGGACACGACCATCATATGCTGGCCCTTCCCAACCAGGTAAAACATAAATGAAATGCATGTTGCGTGAGCAAACACCCAAACCATTCATTACGATGTTACCTTTTCTTGTTCTATATTTTGCTTTCTCCTCTTTTGGCACCGACACTCTTACATAAGTACCATTTATTACTCATAAACAATTCTACTAAAGAAAAATTGAAGAATGATAAGAATGTATCCATTTGACTAAATCTACTAATTAAATTAGTAAGATTTGAGTTATCTACCTTAAATATTTCCATTTATTACTTGGACAATCATCCGCTATAGGTACAAACTTTTTAAGTAACTGATTGTGCAACTTAAGAATGGCCTTTAAACAGAGGTTGAAATATCTACTAACAGTTTCTCCACTTCTAATAAAATAAGTGTCAATACTTCTATTTTTCTTGCGGCGAGATAATACATACAAAAACATTACAATAATTTTCCTAATAGACATATTTCTAGATCTTTTTAAACCTCTAATATTGCTAACCATCTCGCAAAGCACATCAAATGTATGTCTATTCATGCGACGTTCATTCTTACACCTAACATTGCTTTCTTTTATTAGCATTTCTAAATTAGCTATTCTCTGATAAGGATAAGCTAACCAACCAACCTCACCAACCAACTATTATTTGAATTATACTGTACCTATCTATAGCAGCTCATATATCTTTCTGTTGTAACATATAAAAACCAGCTGTATCTGTATATATTCTTTCACTTGGACATTAATACAATTGATGTCACATCTGTAACCCTAATTATAGGTACATTTGCATTTACATATTTATTGATTGAATTTAAGCATAAGCTAGTATATAAAGTTAGACTAGTGCATTGGGTTAAGCTGTGATTTATACTCGATCAAAGAGTGAGAATTTTTAACTTTTGATGATACTCAAAATGAGTAAAATTATGAGAATAAAAGGGATTAGGAATAAAAATAAAGTAAAGAGTGAGAATTAAGAAGTTTAGGATGATTTGGACTCAATTGAAACAAATAAATGTCTTAAATTGAACAATTGAAAGTTTGAAGGTTAATAGGCGAAGTTAGCTTTTCATTAAGGGTAAAAGTGGGTATTATGCAATCTAATTTATCCACTTTAGGTCTATATTCTTCTAAGGTCATGGCTTATGTGAGAGAAACCATAAGTGCTAAGGAAAAAGAGAGAAGGAAGCATTTTCCTTAGAAAAGAAAGAGAAGTGAAAAAGGGTTTCTGAATTTTGCAAGCTGATTTTGAAGGTCTAAGATCATTTCAGACCATTAATTATCATCCTTAAGTGCTCAGGTGATTGATTTGGTAAGTATTTTGGTTGATTTCAATTAGGGTTTATATACAGCTGTTCTCAAGTTCTAGAAGTCTGGTTTAATAGTCTCAATATTTCGATCATAACTTGAGCTAGAGAGCTCCAAATTGAGTTTTATTTGATGATTTGAAAACTTGGAAGAGTTATCTAAAACGTTTTATCTTAGATCTTGATCTGATTCAGCTTTTATGTTGGTGTAAAAATGAGAAATATTTTAATGCTCAAGCAACTTGAGAAAATGACCTAGTTGTATTTAGGTATCTATAACTCTTTCTATGGTTTTCCAAATGAAGAAAATTTTTTATGGTATGTATTAGAAATATATATCTAAGACTATTAAAATTTGAGATTCAAATTCTTTCTGTATAATTTTGAACAATTTTTGCAAGTTTGGCCTGAAAATAGCCCATTTAGAGTTAAAAGGGCAGAATTGTGAATTTGAGTTAATTTGTATATTTTGCAAATCATATGGGGGCTGCATGATTAGAACAGTATGTAAGATTGTTATATTAATGATTGGTAAATAAATTTCTTATTTAAGGTGCTGGAAAAGGAAAGGAAGGTGCTAATACAAATTAAGCAAATTGGTGAATCGATTGTGTTTATTTTGGAAAGCTATTTTGTAAGTAGATGTTCAAGCCTTTTAAATCTTTTATAACAGCAATAAAATGAGTATTTTAGTGATTTTTAATGAGCCTAAATTGATTTATTAAAATTGGTTCAATTCAACCTTGTTATACTTGAATTACATATTTTAATTTTAAGCTTTAAAGGTTTTAAGCATATAGAATTAAATGTGTTAATTCTATATGCTTTGTTTTGTGATCTGAATTAAGATTATTTTTATTACTTGGTGATTGAAATAAGCTTAATTTTACTTCTTTGAACTATGATGAATATTGATTGATTTTGAATGGTTATTAAACCATAAATGTGATAATGTTGTTTTGATTGATTATTTGGTGAAAATGATATTTGTTTTGTGTATTACCACCCTATATGAGTTGTTGAATGTGTTTAGATGATATATGCACATTTGAAATTGTATTGGTTGTTATTGCACAATAAACAATAGGGCACTTGATTGCAGGGCAGTGAAGGAAGAATGGTCATTCCGTGCTAATGTAGTCAAAGAGTTAGCCTTCAAGTGTGCCTAGAGATTGAATTGGTGATGACCTGTATGTTATGGCCTGGTTGTGATGCTTGTTTAGGGATGGTTAATACGTGTGAAAGGTTGTATTAATGTTTGTAAATTCATGTGTTTTACTTGACTAAACTTTGTATAAGTTTAAAAACAAGAATGACTTTGATATTTCAAGTGGATTACAATTTGATTTTAATTACTTATTATGCTTATTTGAGATAATTATTATATTTGGTTTAACCAAATTGTTTTCTGCTTGGAATATCTATTCATTGAGTATTTTTGTACTCATTTTACTCTA
>CATIWM010720584.1:0-10973 GCA_949671775.1 Mallotus repandus
CCTGCAAAAAAAAAAAAAAAAAAATAGCCCAAAAACCTACAAGAAAATAATAAGATTAGTTTGCAATTAACATAAAATTAATGAGAAAATAAATCAAATAAAACTCATAAAAACTAAGATTCAATTAAAAATATATTTACATCTAAATATTAATAAAATAAAATGTCAAATTAAAATTAAGCTGAAATTAAAATTAATTAAGAATTTAACCATATTTATTCAATTTAACAAAAAACTAAATAATCACTAACAACATTTTAAATCTTCTAATTCAATTAACTAAATATATTACAAAAATATAATCTAACTAAAATCACTAACACAATAGTTAAAAAAGGAATAAAATCATTAAAAGAAAATTATTTATTATTTAAATAAAACACAAAGAAAATATAAATTATTAAATTAAAATCAGACAAACTATACTACAAACTCTACCAATTAAATTACTCAACAATTAATAATTCAACAAATATTATTTACTAAATTTATTAAATTATCTTTAAAAACTACAAAGATTGCTAAAATTAAATCTAAATTAATTAAATATTTTACATTATTAAATAACCTAATTTTACCAAATTAATTAAAGGACAAATTATTGTTTAATCTACATATACCTAGTTCATACAATCACCATTAATTATGTGAGATTTGCATCCCCATAACATACATGCATTGCATTTTCATATTCATAACATTTTAATTTATAATTATTAGAGTATTTGAATGAATAGATGTTAGTGGGAACATGATTAATGGAATTGAGTTGTTAGTATCTCTGCAGAACTCTATTTCTTGTAAGCAGGGCTGCTTTTATTTTTCAGTGATTTCATACCCTTACACCTGAAATTTTAACCTCATTTTCAGTATGAAAATACTCTTATATGTTGTTAATCATGTGGTAAAATTTTGTGACAAATTACATTCATTTGGTTGGGTAATTAAACTGATTTCTGAGGCTGCTGCAGTAGATAATTATGCAGTTTGATTCTGAAATTTGGATCTTTGAGGCCCTTAAATCTGGTGTTTGACCTGATTTTTGGTGTGCATATACTTCAATATGTTGACCATATACCTGTAAAATTTCATGTCAAAATTCAATTGTTAAGCTAGTCAATTAATTGGAGGATTTAGGTTGCTGCATTAGACAAAATTCTATAATGTGTAGTTTGCTTGAATTGCATAATTTGCATCATAAAGCATGGCATAAACACTTCATAATCATCCTTATGTTTAGGAATTGTCCTCATTTTTGAGATTTCTATGCTTGATAATAGGAGATGGTGGAATAAGGTGTGATACCGCGGGGAGATCAAATCGGGGAGGCTCGAGTGTATAGTGTTTTTTTAAGAGCCTACCTATTTTGGTATGTAGGACTTGATCTTAGGATTTTGGCTTGTCTGGGTGAGTAGATTATTAATTAACGATGTTATGATAGGAACTTTATATAATGTGTACATATCAATATGTGTTTCTCTAAGACTTGGCTTAATGCTTGAAAATGATATAGTTATTATAAATAGTTTTGAATATATTTTGCAAAAGCTATTATAAATGTTATTTTGTAATAAATGGTGGGAACATATATTCTACTTTGATTTGAGTTGATAAATAAGAGTATAAAAATATATATTGCTAAAAGTAAATGGTACACACTCATGTTATGATTGATATATGAGGAGATGAAATTACTGTTGATGGGTTGACTGTCTTTGGGACAGTACTTGATTACACTGATGGCCTTTGGGGCGTGTTATTTGGTGGTTTACCCTTTGAGGGTAGCTCTACACGCGTGTATGACTTGTGAACACTTAGGGGGAGTAACATATTAGATGGATTACCTTCTAAGTGTGCTTGAGGCTCTTAAGGGACTAACATATTGGATGAGTTGGCACTAAATAGCTTGAAGTGAGTAATTATAATTTGAGTGTGTAACTAGAACTTCTTTTTGACTTGAAATGATTATTTCTTGAAATATAATTCCTCTGTGAAGGGTATGTTATTTACAATATGCAATTTTGATCGGGCTTTGTATATTGAAATTGAAATGAGATGAGTATTTTAGAATTTGATATGATGAATGTATTATTTTATCTACAAATTATATGTTCCCTATTGTCAATTCTTAATATACTCATTGAGTATTCGTACTCACCCTTTAGTGTTATATTTTTTTAGAGCACCTGTTTTAGGAGTGAACCTTTACATTGGTTGGACATCATTTTTGCAATCTTTTGTATTAGAGCTAAGGTCAAGCCAACTTATAGGTTTCTTATGTTGCTTTATCTTTTTGAATAGATTAGCTTATATAGTTTGGTGATTACGAGAATGTCCATAAATATATGTATATTTTTTGTTATATTAGTTAAGTAAGTTATTTAGCTAATATGTGTATATTTGGTACTCTATGTCTTCTAATAGAATGTTGAAAGTTTATACTTTACTTAAAATGCATATTCTTGAGGTTTTTAAGAAATCTTAGGGTGTTTAGTCTCATTTTGAATGGGGTGTTACAGTTTTGGTATTAGAGCGGGTTTTAGGTTCTGTAGACATGTGATTTATATATAGTCTTTGACTTAATTTGTTAATTTTCTATTAAAGGATAATGCCACTGTGTGTGGAAGGTGGTATGGGTAAAGGCCGAGGCCGAGGCTGTGTGTTTGGTCAAGGTCAAGGCCGAAGTATGAGACTTGTTAGGCTTTAGGATGTTAGCCAATGAAATAGGAATCCTCCTTCCGCGGATGTTTTTGAAGAAGAAGTAGCTGAGCATGATATTAATGAATAAGAGGTGGATGAACCCGAAGAGGAAGGAGAGGCTGAATAACCTCCTCATCGTCCGCCTCCTCCTCCAGTACCACCTATGGTATAGATTAACCCCCGTATTATAGCTGAAATGGTGACAATGGCTCTTGCAGCTAAGGAACATCATTGAAAACCTAGAGAACTAATAGAATTAGCAAAGAAATATAGAGCTTATGATTTCCATAGTGTGTTAGACTTCAGGGAACCTGATAAATGGTTGAAGGCTACAGAAAAAGCTTTCACCACTTAAAAAGCTTTCATCACTCTTGAATTCACTGATGCTCTAAAAGTGAGCAATGTCTATGGCCTACTTCATGAGGCAGCAGACATGTGATTTACAAGAGTTAAAAATTTATATGGTGCAACTTTAACATGGGAGCTCTTTAAAGTAGAGTTTTGCAGAGAATATTTGATAGAGACTTATAGAAGCAACAAAGAAGACACTTTTATCCATTTGACGCAAGGTATTTTTATAGTTAAAGAATATATGGCTGAATTTGAAGAATTGTATAAGTTTGCCACAATCATCTTTCTTATAGAGGAGCATAAATGTGGAAGATATAAGAATGGGTTAAGAGTGAAGATTCAAGATGGCTTATCCTTATGTAAAGGAACACAATTTAGAGGTTGGGTTGAAAAAGCTATAGAGAAAGAAATGTTGCAGTAAGAAACAAAGCAAGAAAAGAAGTTAAAGTCTTCAGTATTGAGTGCAAGGCAAAAGTCTTTCAATAAAGGGGGAAGTTCATCTTAGATAAAATTAGAGACAACTAGTAGTGGGGGTAGAGACTATTTAGCCAGGCTAGCCAAAGCTCAATTAGAAAGCAAAGTAGTGGCCCAATAGGACTACAAAGAGCTAGTACCACCTATTGTTCATCTTGTGGAAGATTCCATAAAGGGGAATGTAAGGAATGACCTTTGACTTGTTTCGAGTATGGTGGTTTAGATCAAATGAGAAGAGACTGCCCTAATGAGACACTATTTGAGGGGTCTACTTAGATTTTAGCTTACAAGGGTGGTAGAGGTGGTAGGTCTCCTTTTCAAGGAAGGGCGACTGGTAGAGGCGCAAGGTTAGTGCTAGTAGAGCTAGTAATACCACAGAAACTAAGCAGACAGGCCAGGAAGCGCAAAGTAGTAGAAATGCAATTCAATCCAGGGTATATGCCATCATTCAATAAGAGGCTATTTCTTCTCCGGATGTCATCATCAGTATGTTATATATTTTTAGAAGAAATGCCTATTGTTTAATTGATCCTGGCTCTACACATTCATTCATTTCATCTTCATTTTTCATAAATTGTGAGAAAGAACCTAGTAGAATGAGTGAGAACCTAGTAGAATGAGTGAGAGTTTGGTTGTGGCTCTGTTGGGGAGATTGTTGTGTGTAATAATGTGTATGAGGGGTGTGAGTTAAAAATAGGGAAGGGGGTGCTAAATGTAAACCTAGTACTAATACATTTGCAAGTGTTTAACATTATTTTAGGCATGGATGCACTATCGTCCTATCAAGTGGTGCGAGTCAAATTAAACCCTAGTCTTTAAGACTAAGTATAGAGCAAGTAGGGTGTCGAACACTAGGGAATTTGGAGTAAATTTTGTATTAACCGGGCAAATACTAGGATGGATAGGAAAATGATATTAAAATAATATTAATTTATTCTAATTAACTTAAAGTTATTAAATTACTAACTACACTAATTAAATTGAATATACTAATAAAGATTTTTAGTAATGTATGTTAGAATTACAATTCAGAATTAATAAAGAATTATAAAAGTTAACAATCATATAAATATGCATGTATTGATTGGAGAATATAACCAATGATCCTTAAAAGCAACTCTCATTGTCAATTAAGGGTATTTTTATTTAGAGTCCACACACTCTCTTGTGAAATTGTAGAGATAAACAAAACCAACAACTTCTGTGCCAATTCTTTATCCCCTTAAAGTGAATATCTTATTTCCAAGTATTATTCTAACCTCTAAGTAAATTCAATTGCATTTCCACCAAAATGCTCCAATTCTCATTGTAAACATGTTGATTAATAAGTTATATATGGTGATCAAGCATACATAACACAATTCAAAACTTAATTAAAATTAAATCAACTATGAATTATAAAAGATAAAAAGGTGATTCATAGATTAATTCATCATTGTAGTTCTATATACAAAAACTTAGCCAAAATACATAATACTCAAAATGAAGGAACAACAAGGAAGTATTTAAACATCAAGTGATTAAATAGAAATAAGGAGAAAAGATTGTATTAATAAACTCTTCAATGCTCTTCAAAAAGTTACTTGATTGTGGTAGGTCCTCTTAGTATCCTCCTTCAATCCTTGGATATGCCTTTTGAACACTAAGTACTCCAACTTCATTTTTTTTCAAAAATAAAACTAATAAAGATACTAATTATTTTTAATGCTTAAACTAGAATGTTTTTCATGCCTAAAATAGAGCAAACTTCATGTATTTATAGGCTTCTCATGATCCCAATTCGTGTCCTTTTGAAATAGATACAAATATGAAAGGGTATGATGAAGGGGTGTGAGGGACGAGTCAGCACCACTGTGCCAACTCAGGAGGAACTCGACACTGGATGTCTTTATAATGACTCAACACGGATGTGATGAGTTGGCATGGTTTTCTGCCTTCATCATATGGTTCGTGCCGACTCGTCACAGGCGTCACGAGTTGACACCAAGACTTGCTGTATCAACTCGACAGCAATATATCGAGTCGGCACCCCTCTATGGAGCCTCCTTTCGATTCTTCATGCATCATTCTTCATTCTTGTCAACCTGAATACACTTCCATGCATGAATTAAGCCTAAAAAAACCTACAAAACACAAAATGAACATAAGAACAACATAAACAAATCTAAATAGAATTAATGCATAAAAACTTAAATAAACACAATAAAAAACTAAAGAAAACTAAAATATAACTACCCTAAAGAACTATGCTAATTTGCATTATAACATCAAGCCATAATGGATTGTTACAGAAAGTTTGTAGTATTTAATCCATATGAGGGGCAACAATTTACTTTTAAAAGAGTGTTGTGCATTGCCTACTTGTAATATCTCAGCTACTACAACTCGAAAGTTGATTAGGAAAGGATGTCAAGCCTATCTTACATGTATAATTAACACTGAAAAAGAAGAGTTGAAGCTAGATAATATTTCAGTTGTAAAAGACTTTATTGATGTGTTTCCGAAAGAGCTTACAAGATAGCCACTTGATCTGGAAATTGAATTTTCCATTGATTTACAACCTGGGACAACCCCTATTTCACAAAAACCATATAGAATGGCCCCAGTTAAATTAAAGGAGTTGAAGGTACAATTGCAAGAATTATTTGATAAGGGATACATCTGGCCTAGTGTATTAACATGGGGAGCACCAGTGTTATTTATGAAGAAAAAGGATGGTACAATGTGGATGTGTATTGATTACCGATAAATGAACATGGTAACAGTATGCAATAAATACCTATTACCCTATATAGATGATTTATTTGATCAATTACAAAGTGCAAGGGTATTTTCTAAAATAGAGTTAAGGTCAGGGTACTAAAGATCAAGGAAGCAGATGCACCTGAAACAACTTTTAGGACCTGATATGGCCATTATGAATTTTTGATAATGCCATTTGGGTTAACCAATGCATCGACAACATTCATGGATTTAATGTAAATGATATTCAAGCACTATTTAGATCATTTTGTAATTATTTTTATAGATGATATCTTGGTTTTCTCCAAGAGTCAAGAAGAACATGTTGAACATCTGAGGCTGGTATTACAGATTCTGAGGGAAAAGAAATCATATGCCAAATTCAGCAAATGTGAGTTCTGGCTTGATTAGCTTATCTTTTTAGGGCATGTTATTTCAATAAAAGGAGTGTTTGTTGATCCTATAAAAGTAGAAGCAATTGTAAAATGGGAAGCTCCTAAAACTATGTATGAAGTATAAAGTTTTCTTAGCTTAGCACGATAAAATAGACGGTTTGTGCAAAATTTCTCGATTATTGCTTTGCCACTAACTAGGTTGCTTCGTAAAAAGGTGCCATTTTTGTGGAGTGATAAATGTCAAGAAAGCTTTGACACACTAAAGACATATTTGATCTCAACTCCAGTTTTAACACTTCCAGAGGAAGATTGTGGGTTTGTTGTGTACAATGATGCATCCAGAAATGGTTTGGGGTATGTACTTATGCAACAAGGTAAAGTGATTGCCTATGCCTCAAGGCAATTATGCCCTCACGAACTTAACTACCCCACACATGACTTAAAGCTTGCAATAGTTGTGTTTGCCTGAAAAATCTGAAGGCATTACTTGTGTAGAGTGACATGTCATATTTTTACAGATTATAAAAGTTTGAAATACATCCTTAGTTAAAAGAAATTAAATCTCAGGTATCGTAGATGGATAGAGCTACTTAAGGACTATGATATTACCATTGAATATCACTCGAGCAAGGAAAATGTTGTAGCGGATGCCCTCAATCGTAAATCCTTTGGTACTTTATCTCATATTAAAATTGGTATGCTCCCATTACTTATTATCTTCATGCTTTAAATGCAGAATTAGCACATGATAGATGTAGAGCGCTATTAGCCAATCTAAAAGTTTGGCCAATATTGGTAGACCGAGTTAGAGAGGCTCAAAGACAAGATGATTCGATCAAGAAGATTATAGAAGAAGTAAAGGGCAATGCTCGAACAGACTTCTCCATTTTTGAAGAAGATATTCTTATGCTTAGAGACATGCTTTGTGTACCTAATGTAGAAGTCTTGAAATAAGAAATTATGAAGGAAACTCATTGTTCAGCCTATTCAATGCATCCAAGAAGCACAAAGATGTATAGAAAACTATGAGAAAACTATAGGTGGATGGGAATGAAGAATGCTATTGCGATTATTGCTAGATGTTTGGTGTGTCAATAAGTAAAAGCTGAACATCAACATCCAGCAGGTACCTTATAACCTCTTACAATTCTAAAGTGGAAATGGGAGCACTTTTGTAACCGAGTTACCTTATACTCAACAAGGAAATGATGCTATTTGGGTGATCATTGATAGATTGACAAAATCAGCTCATTTTCTACCCATTAAGGTAAGCTTTTCACTTGAGAAATTAGTGGAGCTATATGTCAAAGAAGTTGTAAGATTGCATGGTGTACCATTATCTATTATTTCTGATCGAGACTCGAGATTTACTTTCAGATTTTGGCGAAGTCTTCAATATGCCTGAGGTACTAAACTTCAATTTAGTACTACCTTTCATCCATAGGCTGATGGCTAGACAAAATGTACGATTCAAACATTGGAACATATGCTTTGGGTATGTGTAATTGAATGCAAGGTAGTTGGGACAAATATGTACCAATGATGGAGTTTTCTTACAGTAACAGTTTCCATTCTAGTTTGAATATGACTCCAAATGAAGCATTATATGGTAAGAAATGTAGAATTCCTATATGTTGGAGTGAAGTAGGAGAAAGAAAGCTTATGGGTCCAAAAATTGTTCAAGTGACCGTAGAGAGGATAAGAATTATTAAGAAAAGGTTAAAACTGCACAAGATAGACAAAAGAGCTATGCAAATCTCAAGTGAAGAGAAATAGAATATAAAGTTAGGGACTAGGTGTTTCTCAAAATTTCTCCGTAAAAGGGTGTAATGAGGTTTGGAAGTATGGAAAATTGAGTCCAAGATTCATTGGTCCATATGAAATTGTGGAGAAAGTTGGACCAATTGCCTACAGATTGGCATTACCATTAGAACTATCCTAAATTCATGATGTTTTTCATGTGGCTATATTGAGGGGGTACTGAAGTGATCCTTCTCACATTTTGCAAGCACAACCAATAGAATTAAATGATGACTTAACTTATGAAGAAGAACCCATTACCATTCTTGCAAGGGAAGAAAGAGTTCTGAGGCACAAGGTAATTTCTCTAGTCAAGGTGCTATGGAGGAGTCATTCGAGGAAGGAAGCAACATGGGAGCGTGAGGAAGATATGAGAAGTCAATATCCTCATTTGTTTAAAGTTGTAGGTATGTAAATTTTGGGGACAAAATTTCTTAAGAGGGAGAGAATTGTGAGATTTGCATTCCCATAACATACATGCATTGCATTTTCATATTCAAAGCATTTTAATTTATAATTATTAAATTAATTAAATAGAAGGTCATAAGTGTTTCATGTAATTAAAAATAGGATTAATGGAATAATTGTTATAAATTATTGGGTTAAAGTAGTAGTTTGCCATAAACATAAGTTATTAATGTTGAAAAAAGAAGACAAAAACATGCAGAAGACAAGAAGGGAAGAGGGAAGGAGAGAAACCTAAACCTAAATTCCAACATTTCAATCCCAAATCCCAACCAAAAATATAACACCCAACACAAATTAACCTTGATACACCTTAATTATCTTGTTATTTGAAGATTGAAGCTTGGGATTAAAAGAAAGGGGAAGTAGGGTAGGTTGAATTCAAGAAGATAGCAACCATATCTCATATTGAATAAAATAATAGTTATTATACTCATATCTAAGACTTGGCTTAATATTTAAAAATGATATAGTTATTATAAATAGCTTTGAATATATTATGCAAAAGCTATTATAAATGTTATTTTGTTAATAAATGGTAGGAACATGTATTCTACTTTGATACGAGTTGATAAATAACATTATAAAAATATATATTGCTAAAAGTAAATGGTAGACACTCATGTTATGATTGATATATGACGAGATGAAATTACTGTTGATGGATCGACTGTCTTTGTGACAACGCTTGATTACACCGATGGCCTTTAGGGCGTGTTATCGGGTGGTTTACCCTTTGGGCATAGCTCTGAATGCGTGTATGACTTGTGAACACTTAAGGGGAGTAAAATATTGGATGGGTTACCTTCTAAGTGTGTTTGAGGCTTTTAAGGGACTAACATATTGGATGGGTTAGCACTAAAGAGCTTGAAGTGAATAATTATAATTTGAGTGTGTAACTAGAACTTCTTCTTAATTTGAAATGATTATTTATTGAAATATAATTCCTTTTTGAAAGGTATGTGATTTGCAATATGCAATTTTGATCGAGCTTTGTATATTGAAATTGAAATGAGATGAGTTATTTAGAATTTGATATGATGAATGTATTATTTTATCTACAAATTATATGTTCTCCATTGTTAATTCTTAATCTACTCATCTTTTTGTGTTGTCATATCTTTTCATAGTACCTGCTTTAGGAGTGAACATTTACGTTGGTTGGACATCATTTTTGCAATCTTCCGTATTAGAGCCAAGGTTGAGCCAACTTATAGGTTTTTTATGTTGCTTTATCTTTTTGAATAGAGTAGCTTATATAGTTTGGTGATTATGAGAATGCCTATAAATATATGTATATTTTTTGTTATATTAGTTAAGTAAGTTGTTTAGCTAATACTGTATATTTGGTACTCTATGTCTTCTAATAGAATGTTGAAAGTTTATTCTTTGCTTAAAATGCATATTCTTAAGGTGTTTAATAAATCTTAGGGTGTTTAGTCTCATTTTGAATAGGTTGTTACAAATTAATAGTAAAATAAAAAATAAATTATTACAGAAAAATAATAAACAAAAATAAGGATAAAGAAACATATGGATAAAGAAACATTAATCCCAATAATACAATTAAATAATTAATTAAATAAAATAGAAATAAAATAAAAACACAATACAAATTACATAAAATGGTAAAAGATGATAAACCGAATAATAATTATAAAATCAAGATATAAAAAAAATAAATAATAAATAATAAAAACATGAATTAGAAATAATAAATAAACAAAAAAGAAATAAATTAAAAATAAAAAGAATTTGAAAAAAAGCAAAAGAAGTAAAGGAGGGGTGACATAGTGCATAGCACTGTTGCCAAACGAATAACAAGGCAACAGTACTATTGCAATGTTTTTTTAAAAAAATTGAAATCTTGTTGATATTGGCTAATTGTTAATTCCTAAAAACATAAAAAATTCCTTTGTAAATGTTTTTCTGTTGTAGAAACCCTTATTCTCAATTCTTTTTTATTGAAACTCTTTTTTCTTTGTTCTCTTTCTTTCTCCTCTTTTCTTCCCATAGACCTCCTCTTTTTTCTTTTTATGTGTTTTT
>CATIWM010720689.1:0-20338 GCA_949671775.1 Mallotus repandus
GGGATTTGGAATAAACAAAGTCTATAACTTTTATTAAAAATCAAAAGCCGTCCAAACAAGGTGAAAAATAAGCTTATATACCTAAAATAAACCCTAAATAAACTCCTAATAAAAAGAGGAAAAATTGCTAAAATAGAAAAAACAGCGATTTGAAGGCCCAAACGGTAGAATTTGGCCAAAATCCATAGGGCATCACAAGAAAAGCTTGTGACTTTGAATCAGTGGCCCAATTCCACCCAAATTGGCCACCGAAATCACTCAAATCGGACACTTGGAACTTCGCTTTAATTATAAAACTGCCACTGCCTATCCAATTTGTCTAAGAATTCCAAAGCTTGTTCTTGGACCACATCAAAATGCCATTTTATTTCGAGCATACCAAATGCACCAAAAAATTGTACAGGTAGTTAAGAAAAGGGGACGTACTTGAGTATTGAAGTGGCTGCTACTCAAAGATAGAAAAAGATCAAGAGCAGAATTACAAGCAAGAAATGTGTCATACCTCATCTCACATAGCCTGAGATGGACATTTAAAACCAACCATTAACAAACTATTTAATTTAGTTTAAATATATTATAAATATAATTAAATTTGGAAAAAAAAATTAAATTTTAAAAGTTTAGTCTTTACATATTACAATTGAAGATTTAAATTTTTTTTAAAATATCATGTATTTATAAATAGTAAAATACGTATTTAAATAGTAAAATTCTATTTACAGTAATCAGATAAATACAAAAAAATTTCATCATCATTTAAAAAAATTAAAATGATATTACTCTTTGTATCTAGAAATACAATAGTGAAAATATCATCAAGATAATATAAAACACATTTCTAAACTGTAATATTACATATAACTTAGCCACCCTTATTTAACTTAAAAATACTCTTTTACAACACTTACATAAACAAGAATAAAATTAAAATTAAAATACGAGGCTTCATTGACAAGGATGTTGGCCAATCTTATTCTGAAACTTCTATCTATACTGACTCAACTCTGTTCACCAACTATCAAGCCCTGCTATCTGAAAATATTTTTAAAACAGAGTAAAATAAGTACAGAAATACTCAATGAATAGATATATCAAGCAAAAAATAATTTGGTTAAACCAAACACATTTAACTTCTCAAATGCTAATAATAAAGTATTTGAAAATCATATTATAATCCACTTGAAATATCAAGGTCATTATTGCCTTCAAACTTATACAAAACTCAGCTGAATAAAACACATACTTTTCAATCATCAAAATAATCTTTCACAAGTATTAACCATCCCTAAAATAAGCATCATAGTTTGATCATAACATATAGGCCATCACAAGCATTACTCTCTAGGCACACTTGAAGGCTAACCCTTCGACTACATTAGCAAGGAAAGACCTTTCTCCCTTCACCGTCCTGCAATCAAGTGCCCTATTATTTATTGCACAATAACAACCAATATAATCACCTCAACACATTTACACAACTCATATAGGGTGGTAACACACAAACCAAATGCCATTTTAATCGAATAAATAGTCAAAGCATTTCTATCTCATTTGTTGTTCAACAAAGTATTCAAAATCAAAACTCCTCATTATAATCCAAACTAAAGAAATCATGTTAATCACAAACTCATTTGAATCATCAAATCATTAGAATGATCTCAAATCAGGTTATTAAAACCAAGCATATTGTAATAATACATTAAGCTTGCAAACTCAAACCATTATACTTTGAAAGCTTAAAATATACACACATAAACCACAGAGCAATAAACTGATTTAAATAAACATCTAAATCATCATTTCAAGCTCATAAAACAACATCAAAATTTTCATTTTATTTCTTTGTAAAAAGAGTAAAACGGGCTTGTACATCCACTTATAAAATAGCTTCCAAAATAAACACAACTAGGACACCATTTTGCTTAATTCGCACCAGCACCTTCTTTTCCTTTTCCAGCACCTAAAACATACAATTTATTCAAAAATAATCAATATAATGATTCCACATACTGGTCTAACCATTCAGCCCCCACATTATATGCATACAATGCAACTATACTTAATTTTACAAATCAGATTCACACTCTCTAAAGGGGCTGTTTCAGACCCAACTTTGCAAAATTTCTCAAACCTGTAGGAATATAATTTTAAGCTCAAATATAAATCAGTATTAGATATATATATATATGTCTAATAAATTTATGTAAAAATTTCACCTCATTTGGACAGCTATAGAAGGAGATATGGTTATCTAAACATAATCAGGTCAGTTTACTCTGACACATTGAGCAATAAATTTTTTTATATTATTACACTAACATAACGACTGATTCAAGTCAAGCTCAATGAGTAAGAGTTTTAGATAACTCTTCAAAGTTTCCAGAACATTAAAGAAAACTTAATTTGGATTCTCCTAACTTAAGATATGATTAAAACAATTAGACTGATGAACTAGACTTCTCAAACCCGAAAACAACAACTAACAAAACCTAGGTTAAATCAACAAAAATACTTAAAATCACTTACCAATTAATCACCAAAGCCCTTAATTAAGAATATTAGAGTCTGGAAATTCTCTTAGACTATCAAATTGCACCTGTAAAGCTAACCAAAATTGAAGAACAAAGCAGCCCCCTTCTTGTTCTTTCTTCTCCTCTCTCTCTTTTCTAAATTTTTCTTTATTTTTCTTCATTCTTAATCATATTCAACTGTCTACCTAAGGCCATAAATATAAGAAGAGTCCAGGTGTAAATTGGATAGATAATTTTGCAAACTACCCACTTTGGCCCTTAATGAAAAACTAACATTGCCTAATAACCCTTAAACTTCCAATTGTTCAATTTAGGACATTTATGTGTTTCAATTTAATCCTTATCATCCTAAACTCTTTAAATTCCCATTACTCACTTCATTTCTATTTTCAATCCTTTTTATTCTCATAATTTTAATTATTTTGAGTGTCATAAAAATTCACAAATTCTCACTCTTTAATCGAGTACAAGTCACGACTAAGCCCGATACACTAGTCTGACTTTATATAATGCTTATACTTCAATTCAATAAATGAATGTGTAAATGCAATGCAATATGAATGTAAATGTAACTATAATTAGGGTACGAATGTGACAAACTATTATCCAAAGTTGTCTAGCATATTGGTAATGCAGAAATAAATGGGAAGACGTTTCATAGCTTTCTCTACAAAGACGGCATCTCGAAACAATAATCAATCCCTTACCTCTAAGAACATCATTAGAGGGAAGTTTACCATTAAATAAACGGCAACATAATAAGGACCTTAAAGGGGGGATATAAGCTTGCCAAAAAATTTTACACCAGTTCTTGGTTGGGAATGATTGATACTTATGATTATAAGCATCACAACATGTAATTGTACCATTCACGAGCCTTTCTAGACCAACCTGTCATTTTCCAAATCAGATGGAATGTAAGATTGAACCTCACCAATAATCTTAGGAAAAGTAATGGATAAATGAATGGGTAATCTCCATTCATTATCAATATAAAAATCTGCTACTAGGCTAAATAAGAACTTCCTACGATGAATAAGAAGGTTAAGCTTATCTGCAAAACTATCTCCAAGCTAATTATCATGCCAAAACTGAGCTTAGAAAATCTGCCAACTATCCAAAAAGCATTCGATTTAATGGTCAAAAAAATGAGCTTGATAGAGCTCCAAATACAAGAAATCAAGCAACGAGGGGCCTTGGATTCATTCAAGAAATGGTGCCAAAGAAAATCAAAGGGATAGTTGTCTTGAGCCATGACCAAACTCGCAAGTTTATAAAGAAGAGCAGAATTTAAATGAGATAAATTTTTTATGCCCAAACCTCCTTCCTACTTAGGAGCACAACATTAAGACTAAGAAACCATGACTAATTTTTTAGAAGAGATTGATCCTAACTACACAAAATTATGCATAGACTTAGAAACCAACTTGAGAAGACGTTGAGGAAATTTGTAAACCATAAAACTATGTATAAATGAACTAGTGATAACAGAGTTCACCAAATAGATATGTCCAGCCAGTGATAGGAGATGACCTTTCCATCCATCAAATTTAATGAAGATTGTATTAGCAACTTGCACTAAATAAAAGTGCTTTGGTGAACCTTTAAAGAGAGGTACACCAAAGTATTTAAAAGGAATAGATCCAAGCTTCTTGTTAAGGATGGAGCGAAGCTAAGCAATTCGCCTGCGAGGAATAGAAGAACCAAAAAAATTTCAAACTTCTCCTAATTAATGTGTTGCCCTGAGATAGCACTGTAAGTCTCTAAAATTTGGGTTAGAGCTTGAATATTTTTAACAGTGGCCCATCCAAACAATAAGATATCATTGCTGTAGAGAAAATGGGAAGGGACTTGTGACGTACAACCAACCATGGTATTATATTCCCCATCATAGACCTTAGTTGAAATCCATCGACTAAGAAAATTTTCGCCAATGAAAAATAACAAAGGAGACAGAGGATCTCCTTATCTAACTCCACTCTCACAGCGAAAATACCCTTTACTGGCACCATTAATAGCAATAGAAATCCTAGCCAATTGAAGAATAGATAATATCCATTTCCGAAATTGAGCACTAAACCCAAAACAACGCATTACCTCTAAAATGAAATTCCAACTAATTGAATCAAATGCTTTGTGAACATCTATTTTAATGGCCATGTTATGAGCTCTAACTTTATTTTCCAAAAATTGACATATTTAGAAGCCCCCGCTATGCAATGCTCAATGTGTCGCCCTTTAATGAACCCAAATTGTTCTTAGGAGATTATCTTAGTTGCTATCAAGGAAAGACGATCAACTAAGATTTTAGTTATAACTTTGAAAATAAAGTTTTCAAGAACAATTGGTCTAAACTTGCCAATTTAAGATGCACTAGAAATTTTCGGAATAAAATCCATCAAGTTGGAGTTTAATCCAGGTTCAATATCGCCATGGGTGAAAAATTAAGAAACTGTTACACAAACCTCCTAACTAACTATGTCCCAACAGTGAGTAAAGAAAACTCTAGAGAACTCATCTGGGCCTCGAGCACTTGTCTGATGTGTGTAATTTCTACATGTATTTTTAGTTGAATTTTAATGAATATTGAATAATAAATTGGTTTAATTTGGGTATAATTTGAGTTTGATTGAGAAATATTATAGGTTCCAATTTTATTTAGGATTCTATTATTTTTGGTTAAATTCTAGTCAAATAAGTAATTTTATTTGAAAGCCTAATTAGTTTTCCCCTTTTGTAGGAAAGCTTAAAAAGGAATTCCAAGGAAGTTAAGGATTTTTCTGACGCCACTTCAACATCGGAGGTGTTCAACTAGTGTGACGATCTGAAATTTTAGCTTTAAGTTATGCGTTGCCATGGTGTGCAACCGGTGCTGCCTACTGGAGTCTTGACTTAAAGAGCTGTGTGCCCATATTGAAGTAATGTTGAAGTGGTGTTAGCACAGAAAAGTTTCCTTTTGCAACAAGGACTTAAAAATTAAAAAAGAATTAGGTTTTCTACCAAGCTTTTCTATAAAAAGGGGATGTTAGTTCTACAAGAAAAACATTCATTAGTGATGAAAAAATAATGAGGGTATGAAAAACCTCTCACTAAATGTATAATTTACATAATTATTTATGAGAGTAAAATATCCCCTAACTAAAACCTTAGTAGCTATTAGTGACAAAATTTTAATTTTATACCCATTAAATTGCCAGACCGTCATCATTGGAGTAAAAATTTTAGCTCCAAACTCTTTCCGACCAAAAAAATTTCTATTAGTCCTTATAAAAAAAGAAAAAAAGAAAAATGTAATGACCTAATTGTAAACCCCTTGATTTCTCTCTACATTGTAAAGCTCTTTCTATAATCAATTACCCATTTCTCTGCTATAACCACTAACAATTACCCTCTTTTCTTTTCCGTCTCTCCATTTTTTCTTCCCTTCCTTCGCTTCCCCTAATTCTCTCCAATCATTTCCACAACAATCAAAAAAGTAAGTTCATCAATTCTCTCCTCTCTTTTAGATCTCACAGCAATCTCCGGTCTTCGCTTCTTCTTCACCGCTCACTGCAATATGACCCTTTCATCTTCTACTCTTCGCCATTAGAGTAACCGCCTTTTCTTAACTATAAATCTTTGACACATAAATCTCTTTTAAACCCTAGAAAACAAAGTCTAATTAGTAACAAAACAACAAGATGAAAGTCTAATTAGTAACAAAACAACAAGATGAATTGCATTGTAATGAGGTCGGTGCTGCAAGGCTTAGTAGTGAACGGCAGCCGGAGGTACATTTCCACTGCGGCGACCGCGGGTGGTGCTGTGGTGAAGTCGGTGGTGGAGATTGTGGAGTGCGAAGTTAAGGAATCAGAACTTTGGAGTCTTGTACTGGAGGAGAATGACGAGCACCGCAGTGGAGAAAGCGGTGGATCCTCAGCAGAAGGAGAAGGAGAAGGAGGAGAAGTCGGTGGGGAAAGCGAGTGAAGGTGCGGTGGTTTCGATAAATTGGGAAATAGTGAGGCCTAAGATTGTCAGAGAAGATGGAAGCGAGTGGCCTTGGAATTATTTTATGGTTGATTTGTTTTTTTTTGAACAATAGTAATTAATTGATTTGTTATTGCGTAATGTTTTCATTGTTTTGCATTTGTGATTGTTTAGAAATTGATTTTGTGGTGCAGCCATGTGAAAATATGAGTCAAACCTATCAATAGATCTGAGTGAGCATCATGTGCCTAAGACTTTTATCAATAAAGTTGCTTACAAGACTGAAAAGCTGCTTTGAATTCCTACTCATACACTCTTCAAGGTGAATTCTTTAGTTTGGTTAATTTTTCTGTTGGAGATAATAAAATGTCTAGTACCAATTTTAGATGATAACCTATTTTGATCATGTCTTGCTTTTTTGGTTAACAATTGCATTGATCTTATGAGTCCCAATAAATGGTCTTTGCATCTTACTATCTACATCCTCTATTTGATGATAGATTTATTGATTTCTTTTTGTTGTTCGATTTACTGATTTGTTAGATTGATGAATTAATTTCAGATGATGAAGTATTTTGATGATGCCTTGCATTTTTAGTTAACACTGCAGCGATCTTTTGAGTCCCAATAAGTGATATGTGCATCTAGTTCCTCTGTTTTACTGATATTCAAAATTTGTTTTCTGGCATCTGGACTTTCCTGTTTAATTTAGATTTTATTTATTATTTCTTAATTAGAAATTTTTGTGCATTACACATGCTTTAGAACTGTAGGAAAGGAATGCAATTTCAGGGTTATGATTCTGTTTTCTTGTTCTGTTGTGTCTTTATTGTATTAGGATTCTGCTATTGAGATCTAGACATCTTTTTCATTCATTAGAATTTTGAAGTTCTATTTTTTCAGAGCAAGAGTTGGTAATCTGCAGCAGTGTAATTGTATAAAAGCATCCTTTGGCAGGTGACCACTGCATTATGTAGGGGTCTCTGTTTCATATGAACCAAAGAAATCATTCAGCATACGTTGTGGTCCCACATTGGAAACAGAATGTAAGTTCTTTAACTTGAAATAATTGGTAATTATAGACTTTAGGCTAGGGTGATGGTGTTCCAACTTTTGATGGGCTAAATTGATACTTATACTATTCTTTTTCCATGAAAGATAAAACAAAGAGTTAGTTTACATCGTTATAATAATTTGGCTAGCTTATGATTTGGTCTTAACTCCTTGTATTACTTAGGTCTGGCTAATGCGGCTTTCATCTAACTTTGTGTGAATTTAGGTTAGAGGACTGAGTCAGATGTGTGAGTCATATTTCCTAATATAAACAGTTAAAGAAGTTTTGAGCTTCTAAAATTTTTATGTAACAGAGATCTTTTTTGTTTGAAATATGAGGTTAAATGTACCATGAACATAATTTTGAAAATGTTTAAAGAATCTGTCCAAAAGAATTGATAATTGAGATTGTTTTGTAGCTTATATTTCATGGTTTTTATTTCTAGTTGCTGATTTGTTGATTTATTTCATTTTTAATGTGGGTTTGTGATTTATGTGTTGTTATTATAACAATTTTTTATTACTCATTTTAGGGCTATTAATTTTTTATAAGAAAAAAATTATTGCTTATTGGGTTTATGTATGCATATATATATATATATGGGATTAGATTGGATTGCTTTAGACGTGTGAAGTGTAGATATGTATACGTCCCTGTTAGAAGGACTGATAATAACAGGGGGTGAAGAAAGGTAGAGGTGGGCTTAGACTTACTGCTATGAGATCTTATGGAATTAGGACTGATAATTTTCATTTTCTAGAATTAGATGATCATTTTTTTCTCTTTTAAGATATGCGAATCTTATCTTAAGATTTGGATTGGATTGTCTCTCTAAAAATCCCTATTGATACCAGTCCACAATCATTGCATTCCATACTTTCCTTCATTTAATTTAGATAAACTGAGGGGGGCTCTCTGTTTTTGGGCTTAGGAATTAGGATGGCAGTGAATGATATAGTGTACTCATGTTAATTTGAATTGGCTTAGGACACAGAAAACTAAAGGTTTTGAGGAAGTTCTGATGCAATTTATGGTTAACTTATGGAACCAAATTGAAAATTGCATGGCTTTCACAGATGCATTCCATGAAAAGGTTAGTAGTGTTGAACTTGATTGTTTTGACTTATAAGATCGCTATTGATATTCATTTTTGATTATTAGTGATTGGGAAAAAAACATTATTGGCACATTACACAATAGGATTTCACTGAGGATGATATTTGACTTTTTAGTAATTTAAATAACATAATTATCCTTACTCTTAAATAACTCTTTTATTAGCTAATATAACATCTGAATTTTTTATTTTTCTTTAGTGTCTTAATGTATTATTTATTTATTTTTGGTTTGATTTAGGGTTAATGGGTTAGTTGGCAATATAACATTTTATTTTATTTTATTTTTTGTAGAAGAGGTTGTGAATTTGATGGTAGACTCTTGTTCTGTGCTCTTATGATGCATGATTGCATTTCTTATGAACAAAGAGGGAAGGTACATTATTCCATGGTCTGTTTAACCTCATGTTTGAACCTCAAAAGTCTTTTCGCTGCTATTTTTTATCCTCTTGGTAGTTTACCCTACCATTACGAAAGCCAACACAAGCACTTGTATTTTCTTGGAATCAGTAATTAGCAATTTGAATAGATATATGCACCTCAATTCCAATCAACTTTTTATAGGCAGACCAATGAACACAAATATCTGTCATAAATTCTTTAATGGCTCTATGCGTCCTTCTCTTTGTGGTATTTTCACACACATTTTTTGTGCGAGCTGAGCCGTGTGATCTGTTTGCTAACTACATGATTTGTTTTATTTAAAGATGTGGTTATGATGAATTCAGCAATGGCTAAGGATTTAAAGCTTGTAATAAAGAATAAAGTGATTGAAATGGAGCAATCCAAGACGGGTCATTGCCATATTTCTTGGTAAGCCAGTGTTGTTACATGTTTTTATAACTAATTGGTCCAGACTCGTGCATGCTAAAAATACATTACTGTGATTCTAGAATCATGAACTTACAATGTAGCACATTTTTCCCTTTTCAAGTTTGCAGAAAGCATGTGTGGCAGAATTATGTTCTATCTTGCAACAAGGAAATGCTCCTTGATGACAACTCTGCACTTGAGGATTTTAGAATACGCAAAAATTCTCAGGCTTTGGTTCTGCTTGCATTGTAGTGCAAAGTTGAGCTTTACGAGTTCCATATGTTCTTTTAGCTGGGGTCTTTAAGCTTTTTGTGCTTATACCCCATGTTGCTTGATTGATTATAAAATTGGTAGTGTAATGGCATCATCATTTTTATTGCTGAAATGGCAGCCTGTATAGTAGTTGGAATTGTGGTTCTTGGTCTCAATTGGTTTTACTTAGCTAATGTCTTGCATGACCTAGAAGAGTGATTTGTCTTGAAATGTAGTATGTTGTGGCCTTAGTAGTGTATTTAGTGAAGTTTTACAAATGACTTAGTTATGTTCTGTTTTAGTTATGTTCATCTATGGTTTTTGTGCTTATTGTTGTTTTGTTGGATGTTTAAAACTACAGATATTGATATCATTTTTTTTTTTTTTGCTTCTAATAATTTGGTAAAACAGAAATCTTGTTACTTTTACAAGCATATCAATAATAATATGTGTTCATATCAATAATAATATCTGTGTTATACAAATTTAAATAAGTGGTTGAATTTTAATGTGTGCTATTGAAATCCTTTTTCTGTTTAATTTATTGTAGGTTACTTCAAACAAGAAGTTCAAGCAAGGATCGACATGACTTGTAATATTTTTTGGTAAATATCAAATGATCCACATAGATCCATATGTATTTTTGTCTACCTTAGTAGAGATCAAGAAATATTGAATGATCTATGCAAATAAAACTTATATGTTTGCTAAAATTCTGGTTATGTATAAAATATTATATTGTATAAGAAGTTTGCCTGATATTTTTAATTTTATTAGTGATGGAATGTCTTTTATTATATTGAAATTTTATTTTATTTTATTGGCCAAAACCAATTATTGAGCTTTTATTTTTATTGTTACAAAATTCTATAATGAGGGTGAAAATCAATTAATGGCCAATAAATTCATCATCAAAACTGATATTTAATAATGGGCAAACATACATGTTAAGATGTACTATTTTATTACTAAACTGATTTATAATGATGGAAAATCTAATCACTAAAAAGCATCATTTAGTGATGGGTAAATGTAGATATAACGAGGAAAAATCTGGTTATGAGGTTGCTATATGACGAGGGGAAGATAATGAACTAATGATGGGATTTGGCGTCATTGAAAGAGTTTTTTAATGATAGTAATTTACTTTCATTATATAATTATTAATGACTAGACTTATTCCCATTATTATTTACTTTTAACTGCGGAGGCAATAAATACGGGCCATGACAAGATATTTCCTGTCATTAAATGTCTCTTATGACGGTTTTTGAGCCTTTAACCACAGTTTTTTCCCTCATTACAGACCAATTTTCTTGTAGTGTAGGGAATTAATTCCACGTCCTCGGAAGCTGAAGATTGAAGAGGAGTCACAAGATTCAAGAGATTTATTCATACTTTCTTCTTCTTCATTTTTATTCTTTTGATTATGTTTTTTATTATTGCCACAATCATGTGTGGATAAACTTTTTTTAGGGTTTAGGTTAGGAGTAACTATTCCATGATGTGATTGAACATAAGTCTTTATCGTTTAATTTGATTTTCAATTAATTTTATGAGTTGTTCTTCAGGTCTTGTATTCAATTAAGGGCCTAATTAACTGCATGTTTACGGATAGATTTACCAATGAGAGTTAAGGGAATTTATCAGCTTAAAACTCATAGAACTTAGACCACTCGACCACGAGAGTAGGCGAGCTCTACGGGGAGCCATGATAGTAGGCAGGGGGTCTACGGTGGTAAATTAATTGTTAAGGAACTTAATGAGTTTTAATTAACTTCTTAATCACGAGAGTAGGTTAAACGTTAATCTTAACATGCTTAATTGAACTCGAGAGAGTCTTTAGGTATTTTAGAACAATTAACCTTAACTGACATCAATGTTTTGTTAGTTAAAGTGTTCATGATCGGATTGGAATAGTGAAACTAAATCTAGGCTCTAAGCTTTTAATCATTTGATTTTTAATTTAATTTAGATTGTTGTGTTTATTTAATTTCTATTTCACTTTTATTTGATTCGCTAGCTAAGATCATAAGTAAAAATATTGGCACTCAATATACAATTCTCGTGGGAACGATAACTCTTTATACTGCAATCATGATCCATGCACTTGTGGGTTTTGAATGCAATAAGTTTTAAACCATGGCTGACGGTCAAGCGGCACAACAAGTTAGGAATCGTGCTCTTCAAGATTACACGATGTCCAATCTGGGAGACGATTTGAGTAGCATTGTGAGACCAAACGTAAATGGTAACAACTTTGAGATCAAACCAGTGATCATTTAAATGGTCTTGCAATTCCAATTTGGAGGTCTCCCAAGTGAAGATCCTAATGCCCATTTAGCTCAATTTTTGGAGATTTGTGACACTTTCAAGATGAATGGGGTTAGTCCGGATGCAATAAAACTCAGCTTATTCCCTTTCTCTTTAAGAGATAAAGCCAAGTTGTGGTTGAACTCTTTAGCACCACAATCCATCACTTATTGGGATTCATTGTCAAAGGCACTTTTAGGCAAGTACTTTCCACCGGGCAAGACTATAAAATTTTGACAAGAAATCACAAGCTTCTCTCAACTTAATGGTGAATCTTTGTATGAAGCATGAGAGCAGTTCAAGGATTTGCAATGTGAGTGCCTGCATTATGGAGTTCCACAATGGCTGCTCATTCAAACACTCTACCAAGGACTCACTGAACCAATGAGGATCACTACTGATGCTACAGCTCAAGGCTCATTTATGAGCAAGACACTCGATGATGCTTACAACCTTCTTGAGACTATGGCATCCAACAATTATCAATGGCATGGAGAAAGAAGCACACCAAAAAGAGTTTCAGGAATACATGAGGTGGATAGTTGGAACCTTCTAAATGCAAAGATTGATATGCTCACTAAGAAATTAGAAGCTACCACCAAGGTATCTAATCCAATGGCTGTCTACTCTTGTGAATATTATGGAGGAGGTCACTTAACTATGGAGTGTCAAAGAGGTTTCTCTTCTCATGATCCTTCAATTAAGCAACTTAATGCTCTTAATAACTTTCAAAAAAGTCAAGGGACCCCCTACTCCAACACATATAACCCGGGGTGCGAAATCACCCCAACTTCTAATGGTCTAATCAAGGAGGGGTACAAGATGCCAACCAAGGATTCAAGTGGTCCCCACTTGGTGTCCAACAAATGAACACTTTTCATCAACAAAGTGAGAACAATCCTAATATTGAAAATATGATGGAGAAGTTTCTAAAGGGTCAAGAGGAGTAATGAGAAGATATTAAGAATTTGACATCTCAAATGTGATTACTTTTTACCCGTAACAAAATGTTGGAAAACCAATTTGCATCCCAAGCATCTCAAATTAGTTAGCTCTTTACGCATGGAAAGATGTTAAAGAATCAAATTGCTTCACAAGCTAGCGCCTCTAATTTTCGACAACCAGGTAAACTTCTTAGTCAACCAGAGAATCTAAAAGAGCATGTGAATGCAATAATGCTTTAAAGTGGAAAGCAACTACCCGAGGTGGGAATCAAAAAGGAAGAAGAAGAGGTTGCAAAGGACATTTATAAGGAAGAAAAACAAACTAAGGAATACATTGAAGAAAAGTGATCTAAGAAAGAAGAGGTCCCTAAACTTATCACTCCACCACTACCCTTCCCTCAAAGGCAACAAAGGAGCAAACATGACAAACACGACAAGCATTTTGGGAAGTTTTTAAAGGCATTCCAGTAACTCAAGCTTAACATACCAATTTTGGATGTGATCAACACAATGCCCGCATATGCAAAGTTTCTAAAAGACATCATTTCACATAAGCGAAAGTGGAAGGATCATGAAACCATTCCTATCAATGAGGAGTGTAGTGCAGTAATTCAAAACAAGCTTCCACAAAAGCTTAAGTATCTGGGGAGTATTACTATTCCTTGTACTATTAGAAATGAGTTTATAGGTAGATCTTTATGTGATTTAAATGCAAGTGTGAGCATAATGCCTTTTTCATTTGCAGGTGCCTAAACATTGGTGAGCCACAACCAATAATGGTGTCACTATAACTAGCAGATAGGTCCATCATCTCTCCTTATGGAATCCTAGAAGATGTACCCATTAAAGTTGGAGATTACTATGTGTCGGGCAATTTTATCATCTTGGAAATAGAAGAGGACCTTCAAATTGCAATAATCTTGGGGCGTCCTTTCCTTTCTACCGCAGGTGCAATTATTGATGTCAAAAGAGGAAAAATCATTCTCGAGATTGGAGAAGAAAAAGTAAAGTTTGATGTCTTCAAAAAGCCAACCCAATCCTCATCAATGACTTCTTATTTTCGAGTAGATGCAGTTGATGTTTGTGCTAAGGACATTCTTCCACAAGTTCCTAAAGAGCCACTTAAAACATGCCTCATTTGTGATACTAAGGAAGTGAAAGCAACCAAGAAAGTTAAGAAGAAAAGGGGCCTTTGGAGAAAGTTAAAAAAGAACGGAAAAATAAAAGCATTGTGAAGGATATAAATTTTAAGAATTTTTCATCTTCTTTTCAAGTGCCAAATAAGCGAGCTCAAGTGAGGGAGGATTATTCTCTGACCCATCCTCCCTAAATGAAGATCCAACATTAGGGTCAAGCTAATGACCTAAAATTAGCGCTTGTTGGGAGGCAACCTAATGTTTTTCTTACTTTTCTTTTATTTTTTTCATTTTTATGTTTTATTTTACCTTAATTTTCATTAGTTTTTATTACTTTTTACTTAGGAAAATCATGCATGGAGAAAGGGAATTAAAAGCTAAGGAATGGAGTTTTGGTGGCTACATAGGGGATCAACATGAAAAATTAAAAGCGCTGTGAAGGATATAAATTTTAAGAATTTTTCATCTTCTTTTCAAGTGTCAAATAAGCAAGCTCAAAATTATCTAATGCTATAAATGAAATAATTAAAGTGACAGTAGTATCATTAGACTAATTTTTTTATTGGGTATTGTTAATGGACTGAAATTCAAGGTGTTTTTTATCCATTTCTTGTTTTGTGATTTTGGTTTTTCATAATGTTGTTTAGTAGATGAGAAAAAAAAGGAAATGTTATCAAATGGACTATCACATGGAGTTTAATGATTTATTATTTTGTACAAAATTGTCACAAAAAATATACAAAAAAAAAAAAAATCAAAAATAGGTCATTTTGAGCCCTAATTTGGGGATTATGATTTGGGCTTTTTTTTTATAGGAAAACTAACCTACAAACAAACACCCAAATAGAATTCAGATAGCTAAAAACTGATTCTTGATCTTTTATTTTTTGGATCCTTTTTTAGCTTGAAAGATATATATATATATATATACACACACATATTCTACTTGGTAATGGTATATTCAATGTGAATATTTTTTCTTTTTAATTTCCAAAAAAAAAAAGAGAACTAGCATGCATTGCTTTATGAATCATATATTCCATGTTACAGTAATACAAATTTAAAGATAAGATTATTTAAAAAATTGGCTATAATTGAGGATAAATGAGACCATTTTCCCAAGTTAAATTCTAAGATAATATATTTCTCTGTCTGAAGGCAAACAAATTGTCAATTAGAACATTTGTAGTTTGAAAACTCCAAACGAAGCCTTATTAATTAATTTGATTCAGTGGGGATTACTATATGTTTCTAATAACAAGAAAATAAAATATTAAAATTGCATTAACAATGTCAACATATTTTTTTTACCATAATGTTTTTCATCATTTAATCAGTCTAAATAATTCTTAAACTATAAACTCCCTTACTATATATATTTTTTTATCTATTTCAAATAATATATCACTTTCTTCTTATTCTTATAAGAGGTAGATAAATGTTAATGATTTTTTATTATTAGTAAAAGTGTGTGTGTGTATATATATATATATATATTAGGCTAATAATATTTTATTCATTTTGTACACGGAAAATAATCTAAATTATTCAAATAATAAAATCGAAATAAATGAAAAATATTCCAAGATTCATGCATTTGAAAAAAGATGGGCACTTGGATTCAAATTAATTGATATGCATATATCAATTATTTTTATTTTTTTTATTTTAATTAATTGAATACAATTATATTTGAAATTTATTACTCAATGCCAACTATTTCTTTGATAATTTTTATAACTATATATACTTACTTCACTTATCATATTTAGATGTCATTTTGAGTTCAGATACTATAATATTCGGATAATATACTATTTTGATTGCATCATATACGAATAATATTCAAAAAATATATTGTTTTTAAAGTATCATTCGTTATTACTTCTTAAACTTGTTATGTAACAAAATATTTAATTAATAAGTTTTGTTAATTTTTAACACAATTGGAAAATATTGACCCAACTTTTAATTATTTAACACAATAATACTCCATATTTCTATTAGTTTAGACATCTTTAACTTGTAAATTTAAGAAGCATGGGAAATGTAAATAAAATTTAAGAAACATGGGAAATGTAAATAAAAAAAATATTCCCTTTTTCTGTTAAGGAAAATTGTACATGTCACGAGTACCGACATGTACAGTTCCATTGCTACTTGTCACATGTATCATTTTGCCATGTTTGAGTTTTTTTTTTAATAAATTACATCAAAAATAAATTTTAATCAAATTTTTTTTTAAACTAGACGTGTTTAAATCATAGCTTGACGGGTTCACTAAATTCATTTTAGGTTTTAGATTCCATCATTTTAATTATTTTTGAAATAAAATAAAATTTTTTAAAAAAATTCAAAAAAATAAATTTTAATTAAAATTTTTTTTACAAGCTATAGGATTTTAAATCATGGAACGACGACTTCATCCAGTTCATTTTAGGTTTTAGATTTCCTCATTTTAATTAATTGGTAAAAAAATTGAGTTTTCAATACTATTTTGAGTTTCAAATATAAATAATATTCAAAAACTATACTTTTAATTGGAGGAAAATATTTGAATAATATTCAGATAATCTACTGTTTTTAGCATCGGATACGATTTTGAAGTTTCATATACATATAATATTCATATAGTATATTATATTTATGAGTTTGAAATACTGTTTTTAATTTTCAAATACTGTTTTGAGTTTCAGATACTGTTTTGAGTTTTAGATACTGTTTTGAATTTTAGATATGGATAATATTCAAAAAATATATTTTTAGTTGGAGGAAAATATTTGAATAATATTCAGAAAATATATTATTTTTAGTATTGGATACAATTTTGAAATTTCACGTATATATAATATTCAGATAGTATACTATAGTTTCATATATGAATTACATTCAGAAGATATAGGAAAAATTTTGAATAATATTCTAATAATGTGCATATATTATACAATATGGTCAATCTTAGCTATTTGAGCTTGAGAATGAGCATGGGTAATCTCAGCTCAAATTTACAACAAATCCCATCGACAGTTTTTGCTAAAATGGTAGATTCATAAATACTAATTGCTTTTAAGAAAGGTATCTACAATGGTTCGTTACACAACAATCACTATCAATGTTAATTTACCAAAAGTCGGGAACAAATGAAAAATGAACTTCAATATTTCAATTATACCTTTGATTGACATAGCTGAAGGCTCCAAATAATATTGAGCTATAAACAAACATATCTTATATATATATATATATATATAAAACCCAACACAAGGTCAACACCATCTTCGCTATAATGCCAAGATGAATCAGTCTTAACGACAACAAAGAAACATGAACTGTATCCCCTTCATATTTAACATCAAGAGAGAAGCATTCTTCTCTATCAATCATAAATCTAATCCCACACACCGATTGAGGAGTCAACAAAAGTGCCAGCAATACAAAAGAACAAAACCCCTTTAGCCCAATTCCCATTTGGAAAATACAAAGACAACAACATGTCTAAGCCACAACATGAAATAACCAATCAAATTAACACAAAACATACACAAGGGGTCCTTAAAGACAACTAAAACATCATAACACATAAAATCAAACCACAAAAATTAACACAGAAACACACTATATGCTTATATGGATCCTAAATTGTATATCAACCTAAACTACATTAACAATATATAAATTGACAAAGCAATAAGAGATAAAATCAATAAAAACAATTTGCCACAGACCCAGTTTGGAAATCAATCAAAAGATTATAAAAACTAAAACCTTCCTATAAAATCCAAAAGGGCTTTCACCTAACAATCATAAAAGATTGAAATAGTGAAAAAAGATTCAATTTTTTCCCATCAAGCAATACACAATAAAAGATGAATTGGGTATAAACAAACCTCGATCTCAAAATGAAAAATTTACAAGAAATTGAAGCAAAAACATTATCACCCATCTCGTCTTCGTCTTGTTTCAATTCAATTATTAACTCGGTATCTTTTCTTATTATTCCTAAGCTTTCCTTTGGATTGATACACCAACTAAACAAGCAATAATCAATCAATCAATTTTTGATCGAGTGGAAGGGCCAATGAATAAAAGAGAATTAGTTGGTGAAGATCTTAAAAGCATAAAAAAACTGAGAGAAGAGATAGTTGAAGAAGAAGATGATGCCAAAAAAATGGAAGGAAGAAGACATAGGGAAAAAAAGACATAATTTTTAATAAAGTTATGGCACATGTGTAATATTTTAGAAAAAAAGGGATATTTTACTAAAAATGTGTTCCAGAAAAAGGATATTTTTGTAAAGATCCCTAATAGTTCTGCTACCTTCCAAAACCTAATTAACTGCTATTTGAGTGTAGGAAAACAGATCCAATTACAAAAATGCCCATATCCAAATGGGCATATAAAATCTGAACCTGCGAACCACATAAAAAAGGAGTAAGGTACAATTTTTTCCTCCAATGTACATTCATAGGCTCACATATACTTTTAAATTAATTTTTAGCTTAATGATACTTAAAAATTAAATTTTATTAATACTTATGCCCCTCACCTGTTAAAGAGCCACGTGCTCCGCTCCTCCTCTTCTTCTTTTTTTCTTCTTCTTCTTCTTCTTCTTCTTCTTTAATCTCTATCAAAACCATCGTCTCTCCTGTCCTCTTCCAGCGGAGGTCATCTCTCCTCTCCTCTTCCTCCTCCTCTGCTACCCCTCTCCTCTTCTTCACTCTGCTTCCCTCATCTCCTTCCTCGCTTCCTCCAAACCCTACAACACCCATAACTAGATTTCCAACAATAACTCCACTAACAAACCCACCAACAATAATAATGTTGATGGCAACTCTGTGCCTCTATCAAACTCCGATAATTTCGCACTTGCGCCTTCAGAAAATGTTGTGTCTTCTGTCGCGGCCTTCAGAGCACTTTCCACTAAACATATTTGGTCACCAGAAGCGCCTTTTTGTGATGCGTAGTGGAGATCATTGTACGGTCTTTTGTATCCAAGTTGCAAGGGAGCCAGAGCTTGAGATTTGTAAGGAACCCGATGAAAATAGGCTAGTGTGAGTATTCTTGTTCTTATTCTTCATATTATTATTAAATAAATTTGTTTCTTTCTTCAAATCTTTTTTCACAAATGTGAGCTTTTGTTTTGTTATGATTAGCTAAGCCCTTAATTGAATTGTAAGTTGGCAGCTAATGTTTACTTCTTATTGGTGTTATGGTTTGATTTTATTGTGACTTCTAACGGTATAAAACCAGAAATAGTGAAAATATACAAGCAAATCTTTGTATTAGGTTTTGTGTAATTTGTTATGAATTTTGATTTAACAGAAATAGTTGGTGGTTAGTTAGAGTATATAATCATATATTTTTTCAGGTAAAAAAGTTTTTTAAAGTATTTATGCTACTTTGCATCTCTGTTTTCTGGTGAAGTCAATCATAACTTTGTAGATTGCTACTTCATTCCCTGCTGGCGTTGTATTTTTTTATTGAATAGTTCAACCAGATAATGTTACCAAATTAGTTAGTGGGTGATTTCTTTTGAGACTTTGATCTTGTCCATGCAGAAGACGGGATTGAGAGCCCTTCTGTGCCTAACGCATTCTACTCCTTCGACCAGAATCAACCTTTTTTATTAGTGAACTTTAGTAATAAGGGCTGATAGCTGGGTTTGACATACGAGAAATTATAACCTCTTTGTTTAGACACTCTCATCAACGTTTCCTTCGCTTTCTCCATGTCAAACGAGCATTATCCTGCAAGGTCTAGGAGGTGTGATTTTAGTTGGGTGCAACAAAAAAGGATTGTTTTTCAGAAAAAGTGGCTTGCTTATTTGGAGAAAGTTTGATTATTTCTTTTGGGTCCTTGCAGCACTTGATGAAGTTGAAACCAACCAGCTCTCGCTGTGGAAACAACTGCAATTTTGCCAAGAAAAATGCAAGACACGATGAGGCCATTTATTGAGAAAAAATAAAGATAACACCGAGAAAATTAGAGGTGGAAAATGGCCACATGGGTCATGCTTGAATTGTAGTGTAGTCTTGATTGCAAATGTACAAAAGTATATGCCCTGCGATTGAAAACATGGCAAAATTTCAACGTTGTTTGTATAGTAATTAAAAAGAAGAATGAGAAGAAGAATAAGAAAAAGAAGAAGAGAGCACATAGTCAAAGGGTGATATGGCAATTACAAGAGCCCACTGACAGTTAATTTAACGTCTTT
>CATIWM010720741.1:0-20675 GCA_949671775.1 Mallotus repandus
GTATAAAGACATATTTGAGAAATTTGAAGAACAAGAAAGTGCATTTAAGGCAAACTTAGAAGAAGTACCGAACTTTTTTTATTAGTGGGTTATGAATAAATTGGTTTTATTATTGCAGCATTTTTATAAAATTACCTTAAAAATCTCTAGTTCTCATTATGTGATTGCAAATTCATTTTTAGTGAAATTTCTGGTCTGCACTACATGTGGAATGACTGGAAATAATTTAGTGATAATTTTGTTATGTTAATGGACATGAATATGAAAGCTAAATTTGATAAGTGTTGGGGGGGATCTTGAGAAAATGATTTTCTTGATTTTTTTGCTAACATATTGGATCCTAAAGATAAGTTAGAGTACTTGTAATTATCATTAGCTTAAATGTATGGTGAGGTAAAAGGTGCTAGTTTGTTTTCTTTAGTGAAGTCTGCTTTAATTAAGTGGTATGCTGACTATGTTATTGTATATCAATATGTAAATGTGAGTGAAGGTCAATCACAAAGTAGCCTCTTAGTTGACAGTAGTCAATCTAATTCTATATGTACTATGTTAATTAGAAAACCAATGTCGGTGTTAAAAATAAAGTTTAAGAAGTGTAAAATGAAGACCGATGTAGGTGGAAGCAAGAGATTTGAATTAGATATATATTTGACTGAGAAATTTATAAAAGAAGAATAGAAATTTTTGTGTGCTCATGTGATGGAAATTGAGTGAGATATTCCCAACCCTCTCTGGATTGGCTCATTATGTGTTAACTATCCCAATCTCCACTGCTACTTTTGAATTAGCTTTTTGCACTAGCAAAAAAGTCCTAGATGTATTTAGGAGTTCATTGACTTTTAAATTAGTGGAAGCATTAATTTGTTGCTTAGAGTTACTTCAAAGCCAATTTCAATTGAAAAGGTTTTTGAGGAGCTTGAAAACTTTAAAAATGATAATTTAATTGATTTTTATTTTATATCATTTGAATAATAATAATAATTAATAGTATCCAACTAAGTTTATTTTCTTTTGTCGTAGATTTACCCCTAGTTGGTGTTAGTCCATCCTTATATGCAATATGAATATGATTTCTAATACACTCAGTAAATTAGCCCATCATTCACTTAATTTATGATATGTTGATATGCATATTTTAATGCCTGTTTATGACTTTTGTTGTGACCCACACTTGCATCTATTATTTTTATGTTACATTAGTAACATCAACTATGTGCCTCTATTATTTATATGGTACCTAAATTGCTTTTATGTGACCTGCTTTAGGTGCATTGTGTTATTATTGCATGATTGTTTATGAATTGTGATGCTATAATGAAGTTTTCACCTCTTATAATCTGATTTGCAAAGGAATTCTTAGTTGCATTTCTTTATTGACTAAGTTCATTTTGTTACTAGAAATATAGTTGTCTTCCCTATATGACTTAAAAATAGTTTCTGAGCCTCTTTTTAAAGCTCTATTCTTTATCTTTACTACTTCATCTTATATTCTTATATGGCTATCAAATTGCATAGGAATTACTAACTTTGTTATTACAGAGTATGCTTACTAAGTTATTGTCTATTCTTCCTTCTGTCCTTTTATGCCTTAGTACCTCCAAACCATTATTCTTAAATGTGCTTCCAATTTTTGTGATATATCCACTAATTTTGCAAGGAATATTGAATTCATTTATGTGTTTTCTTTTTTAATTTTGAGGTAGTAATGATGCTTTCACCTTTTTACTATTTGAATCACTAGTGGAATGATTCTACTTAAGTTTTAAGGTTTGATGACATTTTTATTAATGCTACTACCAAGAAATAACGCTTCATTCTACTTATAATTTGACAAATAAAATTTTAGCCTCAAAATTATGTTATTTGTATTACTATCTAGTATAAAGCTCTGATTTTTCTTTTACTTGAATATGTATATCCTCCTTTTTACAAGAAATGGAAGGCATTTTTATGGCTTTTTTTTCGGCAAGCTACTAACAATTCTGTTTTTTAAATTATAATTGGTGAATAGTTTAGTTTTTTTCAAAGATAAGTAAAAACAATACGATGTATTTGTAATGGGCCTGTGGATATATATATATATACACACACACACACACACACACAATGTGTGTGTATGCATGTTATATGTGTGTGTGTGTGAGTCTTAAATATTGTAAAACAATTATGAGTTAAGCCCAACTTTTAATAAAATTTATTAAAGTTTTTTTTTGGTCTTGGACTCAATAAATATATCCCAAATTGCTAGGCCTAATGAAATAACCTAATCCATCTAAATTTCTTCGCCACTTGAACTATCAGTTACACCATTAATTTTACTATAGTTTGGTTAATATTTATAGCAACCAAAAACTAATCGGTTTAACATATTTCCCCTAAACTAAACTGATCCGCTAATTGCACACCTCTACTTATATATATTGAAAAATCAATTCGTATTGCACAATATTTTTTATGAGAAAGCATTTAAATCACTTTTACTCATATTTAATTTGTTATCTCTTTTATTAAGTAACACACGAATGGGAAGCTTGGTGGTATAGGGGTGGATGTTGAATATGGGCATTAACATACAAGCAGTGATTATAAGTTTAAGGGAGACAATAACATCTTAGAGCTAACATCTCTATGGAGATCATCAAAAGGTATGATTTTTTAATGGATATATATTTTCAATGTATGCATCTTCATGAACACTAAAGAAGGGAGTATAATCATAGGTTTTGTCACTACCACTAATATTATTGCTTGAATTCATCTCCATGTTTATGTTTTGATTAAAATTGAAGTGATTATCAAATTATAAAGAGTGATGTGTACAAATTGGTTTTGGTGATGGTAGGGAGTTACTTAATATGATGTATATATAGCTAGTTTAGTCAAGAAAACATTATACACGTGATAATTAATTTCCTATTAAGAAATTTAGGCTTGTGAAAGTGTGAGGATAAAAAATTATTTATGATAGTAAATAAACATGACAATAATAAAGAACATATACAAACACATTAATTTAATGTGGTTCTGCGTAAGCCTACATCCACAAAAGAAAGAGGCAACAAATTCACTATATAAAACCAAGAGTACAAGAAAATAATATGGAGATCAACACTCGACCCTTGAATCTAATTACATCAAAATAAGCTCACTCAACTATTCTCACCCCTCATAGAGATTAACATGTCTCTCATAAGATATCAAAATAAGAGACGCATAAGCTTATACCTGAAACATCATTATGGCACCCTTGGTGCTTTTTAAGCACACCACTACAGCATACCCAATGCATATAACTATGGCCTTATTTATAGAGACATAACTTTTCTACTTCACCAAGGATGATTCCCTTCTAATAAAGAAAGTAATAGTTTAATTCCTAACATAACTTAAATCCTTTTGAAAAAGGATTTTCTTAATTTGGCCACTAAGTATATCACAAATGCACTTGGGCTTAAACAAATGATGTTATAGACTAAAAATTCAAGGCACATATTTAACAATCTCCACCTTGACTTGAATTTTCTTGTTAACCAAAAACTTGCTCCACCTTCTTAATAGATGCCTCAATCCATCATGAGAGGTGCAAAATCATCAACATGGATCAAGGAAGTACTTACCATCAAAACCTATATGGCAGCCACAATCTTTATATCCAAATCCTCCATCTTCTCTTTGCTCATTATAAATGCCAATTTCTCCTTCTCCAATAATACTTCATACATACATTTTTTTGTTAACAATACTCACACCAATACTTATCACGTGCCATAAGTCATATTGGGATACAATTTCTCTATCTCTTAAAATTTGATGTCGCCAATAATAAAGTTCCAAATAATTATAGACAACTTTAATTCCACTTGTTAGGAAATTTAGCCTTGCAGAAGTGCATGAGGATCATAAATTATTTGAGATAGTAAACAAACATGACAACAATAGAGAACATACATAAAGAACACCAATTTAACTTAGTTCGACATAAGCCTACATCCACGAGCGAAATAGGCAACAATTTCACTATAGGAAACCAAGAGTACAAAAAAATAACAAAGAGATCAACATTCAATCCTTAAACCCAATTACACCTAAAGAGGCTCACTTAAATAATCTCACCCCTCACAGATTAACATGTCTCTCACAAGATATCAAAATAAGAGACATATGAGCTTATACCTAAAACATCATGATGGTACCTATAGTGCTATTTCAGCGCACCAATGCAGTACATTAAATGTATATAATTATGGCCCTACTTATAGAGGAATAAATTGTGCTACTTCACTAGGGATTCCCTTCCAATAGAGAAAGTAATGGTTTAATTCTCAACACAACTCAAATTCTTTTGAATAAGAATTTCCTTAACTTGGCCACTAAATAAATCACAAATGCACTTGAACTTGAACAAATGATGTTATAGATTAAAAATTCAAGGCACATATTTAACATTTCCATTTATATGAACAATTGATGGGAGAGGCCTGACTTGATTAATTTTGATTTTTAGAACTAGATGTTTGTGAATTGGCACTTACTTATTGTGATTTTGGGACTAGATGCATGTTTGTACACGTTGACATTATGTGTTTTCTAGAAACTCAAGTTTAGTTAATGTGTTACTTAAGCTCAACATGTCAATACAATAATAATCATCAATATGTTAATATGTTGGCCAAAAGGTCAAATTGGTCCTCAATTTTATCCCGAAGTTAACATTGGACCTTAAAATATATTTTTGGTCCTAATAGGAACTTTTTCTTATAAATTTATATCATATTGGACCTTATCTTAAAAAAAAACCTCTTACAATTAAATCCTATAAGTAAAACAAAATTGTAATTTAATGGTTAACTAACGAAAAATTATTTACATTAATAAAAAAAATTAAAATTTTTCTAAAAAATATATATCACCTAGTTATAAAGTTTTAAAAAAATTTAAGCTGATATCACAATTTTTAGAAAAAAAATTAGAATTCTTTTTTGAATATTTTAGTTTTTTTTTTGAAAAAAAAAAACCTTTTAGACTTAAAATTTTTTAAGACTTTAGTTACAAGTGATATACATATGAATCATTAATTTTAATCATAATTTAATTTTAATAGTTCAGCAATAAAATTTTATTTGTTAATTTAATTTTTTTCATCAATTTATTTATTAGTCTAAATAAGTTTGCTTAATTAATCATTAAAATTAAAATTTTATTTGACTTATAGGACTTAGTTGTAAATTTTTTTAAAATAATGTCCAATATGATTTAATATTAAAAGAAAACGTTTCTATTAGAATAAAAAAAAACTTTAAGGTCAGTAGAGATTTGAATAGACAATAGCATTCATCAACTGATTTCTAATGAAGCTTAAAGAATTTAAAACTGATTTCTAATGATTATAATTTTTAATTTGAAAAGAAAATCTTAAATTTAAGACCTCCTACTAGAACGAGACAAACACCTCATCACCTTGAAAGAAGCTTTTGAACTTCTTTCGTGCATGTTATTTGTCGGCAAATTCACTGCTTGGCAGGAAGAAAAACACCAATATTTCTTTTTTTTTTTGTAACAAAATAATTATACTTTTTTGTTCTTGAATTGAAACTTTGTTGCTTGAGGGAGATTGTTATTCTTAAGATATTACGTATATTGATGATTATATCTTGTGAATGTTTTGTATATATAGTACACTTGATATAGCCAATGCAACTTTAGTCTAGTGGTCAAGCATTTCACTAACATTTGTAGAGACTCAAGTTTGAGTCCCAACCCTTTCCTACCAAAAAAAAATAGTGCACTTGATATATATAAAAGTTTTCCTTCTAATTATAATTATAGTTTAAGAGCAAAAAACAAAATTAGGAAACAAGGCTCTTACTTTTTACTTCTCTTTTAACCATCCATTATTCTTTTCATTTTCTAATAGATTATAGTTCATTCAATTATCTTAACTTTATTTAGTTAATTAGGTAAAAGCATGTGCTATGCACACAAAAATAATTATTATAGTATGTATATATGATTAAAATAATATAATTAATTAATTTAATTAAGAAAAAAGATTAACGGATAGAATCTATCATGCTAAAAGTAATTAATGCACAATTTAAAGACAAATTTGCCCTTTTTTTGGTGAAGTAAAGGAAAGGTATGTTTGATTGGACTTGTATTTCAAATGTACATACACCATAATCAAAGTTTAATGATGTGACACTTGGCCATATTAATGACAGTTGTGGCATAATTAACTTTACGTTTGGTACTAAGATCAATACTGTGTATATACATACCATGGTGATTTTAACTTAACACTTGTGACTAAAAATCCATATATATGTACTGTAAATGTACATACCATTATGATTGTTGTGCAATGCGGTCAACATGATATGTGATATGGTCACTAAGATAAACCATATATGCTGGGCTAATCAATTTAATTTGTTATTTATATAATCTTATTATGATTTATTATAAAAGGGACATATTAATTCATCCAATTTGAAATTTTATTAACATGTTATGAATTTAATATTGATGTTAATTTAGATTAAAAGAGCAATTTCAATAGGTAAGGAAGAGTTTATTCTATTATTTAAACTAATATCAATTGAAATTAACATAAATGTGCTTAATCTAAACTAACATCAATTGAAACATATATTCAAATTAATGTTAAGGGAAGGTACAATTTTGTACCCTGTGGTTTAAGTGTTTTGCAAAGTTAGTTCCATGGAATTTTCACTGACAAAACACTATCCCATGGATTTTTCCATTAGCAATAGTGTGCCAAAGCCAGTGACGCCATTTGATAGACTGATGTGTTTTCACACATGTTACATGATATGGACCCCTTTTACACATGTGTAAAAAAAACTCAATATAAAAACCCTTTTAAACCATTTTATACCTTTTTACAAGATTTAAATCCCTAACTTTACCAAAATCCCAATTTACTGATCCTTATACATCTTCCCTTCACCTCACTCTTAAATTAAACATTTAAACATTGAAATTCGATTGAATAACAAATTAGATAACATGCATTCAGCCGGTGCTTTAGGGTTGCAGAGAAGAAGAAGATAGATTTGGGCAAAGTTTGTGTTTTTTTATAGTTCATGAAAGAAATTTGAAGAAGTCACTTTATTACTTCAGGCGCAAGGTATGTAAAAATAATAGAAAACTTGTCCTTTTGTGAAATGTTGAATGATATCGGGTTTGGGTAAATAGGTTGTATGTCCGGGTACTTTTAGGGTTTATGGGTTGAGGAATTTTTTATTACCCGTTGAGAAACTACTTTTTCTAAGTGTCTATAGTTTGTTTATTCCTATATTATTTGTGTAGATAATTGAAATAGTTAATTTAATTATACATCATGGTGGCTCTTGGTTTGATAATGAAGACATGGTGTACTCTAGCGGGACAGTCGAACGGTTTGATAATTTTGATCTTGATTATCTTTTTTTTCATGAGTTGCAATGGCATTGTAGAAACTAAGGCTATAAAAATGCATGTAGTTTATGGTATAGACTATGCGTGGTAGTGAAGCTATTGAAGAGATAAGAGATGATAAAGATATAAAATTGATGCTAGATTACAATGAAGGATATCCTTATATAGAGCTATATGTTGTTGAAATTTCAAACCCAACTAATATTGGGTTTCCTATTAAAAAATTGGACAATGATGTACATGACACACATGGGACAAGAAATGATGAGTATATTTATATGCCTTATAATCCAAAGGAGATTGCAGGTATGAGTGTAAAAGAAGGTGAATTTGGGATGGACAATAGAGGTGACAGTGATTGTGAGATTATGTATCAAAATGCAGATAATAATTCATGTCACATTGCTGATGAGAATGAGAGGGAAAGAGAAGAGAATGAGTGTGAAAAAGAACCAATTAAAGGAAAAAGACATGGCAAACAAACTGAGACTAGAAATAAAACTGAAGGGGTGACTGAGAGAGGCAACAGGCTTGATATAGATGATGAAGTATAGGACAGTGACATAGATGGAAGTGATTACGAGCTAAGTGAAAATGGTAATATAGCCACAATTGAATCAAGTAGCAGTGTGATTAGCAGTATGGATGATGATTTAAAGGGGAGTGATGATGATATTTTCACAAACACATTTACTGGAAAAGAGCAAACAGTTGATGGTGATGGTCAGACAAAACAAACAGACAAAGCAGATGATGCTGAGGGATAGACAAGGGATACAGAGCATGCAGCTGATGGTGAGGGTCAAACAAGTCCGAAAGAGCAAGCAGATGGGGGTGAGGGTCAAACCAAGCAGATAATGTAAGCAGATGCTGCTAAGGGTCAAACCAGGCAGACAACCTAATTTCAAAAGCAACACAAGACTTAAATGATAAGGATTATACAGAGTTTAATGAGCCAATAGTGGATGCTAATGAAACAGGTAGTTTAAAGGGCTCAGATGATGAAGGATGTGAACACTATCAAGATTTCTATGAGTTGACAGGTATGGAGAATCCTAATTTATGCAAGGGCATGAGGTTCTCTAACAAAGAAATTTATTTGAAAGCATTAAGAGAGTGGGCTATTTAGGAGAGGGTTTATGCAAAAGAAATTGATGATATAAGAGACAATCCAAGTTGGGATGTTTATGCAATGCAAAAGAAATTGCAGAGAACTTTAGGGTATAAGGTTTCAATTGCCAAATGTTATCGGGCAAAGAGAAGATGTAAAAAAATTATTGAAGGTGATACTAAAGAACAATATCGTAGGCTGTGGGATTATATAGAGACAGTTAGGAAAACCAATCCTGGTAGTCTTATGAAGTTGAAAACAGAGTTGGGAGAGGAAGATGCAAGTGAGGTTCCAACTAAAGAAAGTGATAATATTGCAAGAGTGCCAAAACAGATACTATATTTCACTACCTTTACATGTAGATGGTAGCACTTTGGGGCATGAGGTTTCAAATGCCAAATGTTATCTGGCGAAGAGAAGATGTAAAAAAATTATTGAAGGTGATACTAAAGAACAATATCGTAGGCTATGGAATTATACAAAAACTGTAAGGAAAACCAATCCTGGTAGTCTTATGAAGCTAAAAATAGAGTTGGGAGAGGAAGATGCAAGTGAGGTTCCAACTGAAGAAGGTGATAACATTGCAAGAGTGCCAAAACAGTTACTATATTTCACTATCTTTACATGTGGATGGTAGCATTTAAGCAAGGGTATTTTTCAGGCATAAGGCCTATAATTGGTCTTGGTGGATGCCATTTGAAGACATCAATGGGTGGCCAAATGTTATGTGCTAGCAAGGGATGGAAATGAGAATATGTTCCCCCTTACACATGCAGTTGTTGATATAGAGTGCAAGGAGTCATGACTATGGTTCTTGGGCATCTTGTTTGAGGATTTTGGCCATCCTAATAAAATTGGATGGGTGTTCATTTTTGACAGAAAAAAAGTAAGTATCACTGACTTTAATTTTAAATAATTTCCATATTTAAATAGTATATGTATGCTTACTCAAGTGCAATTGATTTTCAAGGACTGGTTAAAGCTTTTAGCAAGCTGATGCCTACAGCTGAACACAGATTTTATGTTAAGCATATGGTGGAAAATTTCAAGATTATCTTCAAAAAAGTGGAAACAAAAATGGTTTCGGTTGTTGCTAGTGCCTTAACCATCAAGAGTTTTGAAGAACATATGCTGAAAATAAAGGAGGTGGATGAAAAAGCTTATGACTAGATGATAAAACAAGATCCAAAAACTTGGGCTTGCTGTTTCTTCTCCCCTCACACCAAATGTGATATTATACAAAACAACATCAATGAGTCGTTTAATTCTTACATCAAAGAAGGTAGAGACATGCCCATTTTAAGTATGATAGAGTGGATAAGAAAAAGATTGATGAAAAGAATTAATGTTAAATATAATGGCATGTTAAAGTATAAGGGTAATATTTGTCCAAATGTGCAAGAAAAGATTGAGATGATGAGTGGTACCACCATCAAGTTATCAAAATTTCAAAAGAGCTTCTCAACTGGCATCACTTGTATTTCAGAACCCAACAGCTCATGGGAAGGACAAGTCTGCAAATCTGGATTCTTAATGGCTTGTAGTATCAGCAAGGATGATTTTATTTTAAAAAACTGAGTTGTAATTATACTTAACAAACTCGGTTTGTGGATGAGTTTCATTTTATGATGCATTCTAGATATCTAATTTAGTGATGCATCATAAAAACTTTTATTCTAGTTAAGTTAATATTTTTAGCCAAAAAAAAAACTTTGTGAATGATAAAATAGTTATGTGGATATAAATTCCTTGTTTTATGGCTTAAATCATTATCTCCTATGCTTTGTGTTTTTTTTTTTGTGTGAAATAGTTATATAAACAATGCAAGTGAAACACATGATAAACATACCAATTTGCATTTTAACAAAGCTAAATAACACATATTTTATTGGCAGCCACTTAGACTTTACATCAAACACCTACATTACAATTTAATAAAGCTAGATAAGATCTACATACATAATAGCTACTACCAAATAATTTCATGGAAAATATAGATTTCCATGAAATTTATTCTTCTTAGTCATGTATATATACCAAGTACCTAATATGAAACACATCTTAAACAATCCAAAGCAACATTTTTTAACCTAAGCACAGGGATTCCTTTCTAAAAGCAATTGTCGATACTCTCTGACTTCCATTTGTAGTAATTGAATTTGGTCATTTGCACTTACCAATTATTCCTCAAATCTTCCCATAAGTTGTTTGTATCTAAATAATTCAAGAGCAAGTTCTACCTCTCAAGCTTTACTTTTTGCAATTTCATCTTCGTATGATGCAACTTTGTCCAATAACCGACCAATCATTTCTTTACCACCGGGTGAGATTGGTGGATCAATCCATTCAAAGAAATCGCATCTTTAGGGTGCACCGTATCTGGAACACCCTCGAAAATGCCTCCCTCTATTTTGCGATGTATGTGATATTCTTGTTGCAGTAGGAATTCCATATAGACATGTATTGTTTTGCTCGCTATTGTTTTATGATGATTCTGAATTCATTTTTCAAGGTGGAATCGATTTATTAGAAGGTCTTTTTCAAGGTTTAAGGATTGTTTGATGATTGGGATTGATAGGGATTCTTTATAAAATTAGTGTTTATACCCCCTAACTACTCATGAATGATGTCATTGAGTTTTGTGAGTTTTACGGATGACACATCAGTCTGTCAAAAGGCGTCACTAGCTTTGGCACACTGTTGCTAACGAAAAAATCCACGAGGTCGTGTTTAGTCAGTGAAAATTCCACAGAACCAACTTTGAAAAACACTTAAACTATAGGGTACAAAATTGTACTTTCCCCTAAATTTAAATTAGATGCCAATGTGTTCAATGAAATTAACATTAATCTAAAATAACATTAATGTTAAATTCATAATGATGTTACATTCAAACCTAATTATGTCAATGTGCTTAATGAAATTGACATCAATGTGCTTAATCTAATTTAAATTTAAATTTAAATTTAACATTAATTTGAATATATGTTTCGATTGATGTTAATTTAATTTAAATTTAAATTTAACATTAATTTGAATAAATGTTGCAGTTGATATTAGTTTAGATTAAGCACATCGATATCAATTTCATTAAGTAAATTGGCATATAATTTAAATTTATATTAATTTGAATATATATTTCAATTGATGTTATTTTAGAGGAAGCACAGTCATGTCAATTTCATTAAGCACATTGACATTAGGTTTGAATGTAACATTTTTATGAATTTAACATAGATGTTAGTTTATATTAATGTCAATTTCACTAAGCACATTTCCATGTAATTTAAATTTAACATTAATTTAAATATATGTTGATGTTAGTTTAGATTAAGCACACTGATGTCAATTTCATTAAGCACATTTAGGTTTGAATGTAACATGTTTATGAATTTAGCGTTGATATTAGTTTACATTAGTGATAATTTCATTAAGCACATTATCATGTAATTTAAATTTAACATTAATTTGAATGTACTTTTCAATTGATGTTAGTTTAGATTAAGTACATTGATGTCAATTTCATTCAGCACATAAACATTATGTTTGAATGTAACATGTTTATGAATTTAACATTAATGTTAGTTTTTGTTTAAAAAAAACATTGATGTTAGTTTATATTAATGTTAATTTGATTAACCACATTGGCATGTAATTTAAATTTAACGTTAATTTGAATATATGTTTCGATTGATGTTAGTTTAGATTAAGCACATTGATGTTAATTTCAGTAAGAACATTGACATTAGGTTTGAATGTAACATGTTTAGCTGAATATATCATTGATGTTAATTTAAATTAATGTTAATATTAATTTGAATATATGATTAAATTAATGCTAATTTCATTAAGCACATTGATGGTAATTTCATTAAGTTTGAATTTTACATTAATTTGAATATATATTTCATTAATAAAAATGGATGTTTTCTAAATTACTAGTTTTTTCTACCCTTTTTTTTAATGGTACCAATCTATAGCCATCATGCAACTTGATTAAATTTTAATCATAAAACAAATATACATAGAATAGATAACATACCACACTGATGGTGTGTTTAAAATTTTAGCGTTATATTACTGAAACGATGTGTATTGGTACCATGTCGATTCCACTTCCTATTTAAGATGATAATTCCGAAGTAAACTCCAACTATAAATATGTAAGTGCTCTAATTGTCTATGGAGTTCACCTAAATAAAAACCTTCTCTTCTCCACTATCTTATATCGTTTGCTTGTTTACTTTTATAATGTCTCTGATCATGTATATTAAGACTAATATAAACACAGACAATCCAATGACATCCATCCACGATGTACCAAAGTATGTTTTTGGTTAACATAATAGCTAGAGGCATACTGCTCTATCATCTCAGCACAATGTGGAAAGATTCAATAACTACAGGTCTCAGAGATTTCTTGATATGATTCCTTCTAAGATTGAGAAAGTTATAGCAGATTGACTAAATTGCATACATAATTTAAAATTTCATTTTAATTTCAACATTTTTTTTTGTGTTAGGTTTTCCGTCTCCCATTAATCCATCCACTTCCAAAAAATGAAAGTCCAATGTTGATGAGGGAAAAAATTAAAGTAAGGAAGCATCTTTACCCAAAATTTTCATAAAAAGAGAAGACCGCTACTTTAACACCTAAGAGTAAGATGACATCTAGTATGTCTTCTAAATTAAGAAGGTCCAACAGGCTACAAACCCTTGGAACCACAAATTAAACTGATGATGAAGATTGCATTTGTATTATAAATGATGTCATTAATTAAGGAAAGGACAATCTTTATACTAATGATTAGGTTTCACCACAGTACTACTCTTATAACTCCCCCAAAATGAACATTGTAAATACTTTACTAACAGGGCTAATGGAAAGAAATGTTGACAATGTTGATTTCTACAACTCTAGATTATCTGAGGAACCTAACAATCAAACCACAATTGCTTCACCACCAAAAGAGGTAATAAACATCTTCATATGTTACTATAATTTATTATTTAAGGTTTAATTGACTTATGCTCTTCTATGTTAATTATCATCATCATAAATAATGGCTTAGGTGATGTACTCATGTTAATAATTCTAACTAGCCAATTAAGTACTCGAGTATAGCAAAAGTCGCATAGCAATATTTCTTTTTTTTTTGCTACATATATGAAGTGGGACATAGGTTGTAATGCACAGTCAAATAAAAAAACAGATATTACAATAGTCATATGAAATAATGGATAAGAGAAGAAAGTCTAGTGAATGGAAGATTCCTCAATCACCATCCTTTGTTGAAGCTCTATGAAACAACCTGCAACCAACTCGATGAACTGAAAAAGGAAATTACAAAGTTTATCTTAAGAAAAGTTACTGATTATGGACATGCTTATACTTAGGAGGGATTCCTAGACCCCTATCCTCTTATGGCGATGTATGATATATACATTATTGAGATTGAGTAATTTAAGGAAGAAGATGATCAAAGAAGTAATGGAGGTTTGTCATCCTGCTTCTACTCGCGAAGCCACTTCATTAAGCGTAAGGGCACCACCAGAGGCGAGAGCAGCAGTAGCAGTATGAGCAGCATCAACTGTTGTAGAAGGAAACTATATTGAAGTGTCAAACAATACTTCTTTTAAAGTTTAAAAACTAGATAATTGTTTTTTGAATTCTACTTTGATGTTTAATGTTGCTTGGCAATGGTGTTCGTAATTCCTACTATTTGTCCCTTTTGTTTCTATTAATGAATGGAAGTTGACAGAATCTTACAAAAGTCTCCAACTTATTAAGAAATAAAAAACTGGATTTGTAAACATAACATTACTACTATATCAAGTTCTGATTCTACTTTTGTGGACTACAAAATATTCAATGAATAAAAAAAGTAACCTCAATTCTTACTTAGGTAAAAATAAAAAAATGTGGTGAAATTAGTTTTACATTATGGTAAACTGGTGAGCAAACATTTTAATAAATAATAATTGTACAAGTGAAATGTTTCAATAAGGCCTTATGAATTATTTTCAACTGGAAATATACACTTAGTTTTACATTGACGATAACCCTGTGAATTAAACATTATAGTAAATAAGAATTGTACAAGTAAAAAGTTTCAACAAAGCCTTATGATTTTTTTTTAACTGGAAATATATACTTGTTAGACTAGCTTCCAAAATAATAGAAGTTGAAAATGTTAAAGTTAAAATTGCTGCTATTGAAATCCCTTAAGTATAAATAAAGTAATTAACTATTGTATCTAAAAGTATTAATTATGAATTTTACTTCACCAATTCTTTTTCTTTTGAAGGATCGCCAATTCAATTTTGCTAATACCAATTAATCAAATGCACTATAGTCATTGTAATGAAATTATTAAATAGCATATGAAACATGATATTAAAAATGATATCTGCAATAGCCCAACCGGTGCACTTAATTGCTAATGATTCAATGCATACTTCTATTATCTTCTCTAAAAAAGTTATTGAACACAAATATAATACAAAACACAATTGAAATTATAACATGATACAAAAAAAGTAATAGATGTTATTAATCTACATTTAACCATTTGAAACAAAACATGTTGAAAACACATATTGAAATTGTCTCACTGGTGCTTTACACTTCAGATGCTTTAATTACACCTATATTATCTACCCTTAAAAATAGCCAATAATAAACACAAATATAATGCATTCAAAACAAAAAAAAAATTGAAACCATCTTATGAAACAAGATTGTTCCTCTTGATTGAAATTGTTTTTTGCTCAACCTTCTCCACATTTGAATTAGTAGGACTTTCATGGACTGTAGATATTGCTGCATCAAAGTTTGTTAATTGAAATTCTTCCATGCTAATACTACTTCATTCATACTCCAAAAGGAACGATACAAACAACCTTTGAATCTTACAACTAAACTGACACATTCTTCTCATGACTTGTACATTCCAGGTGCATTCCCCTTAAATACAACATAATACTTATTTCTAGGTTTGACCTTTCTATTGTAAAATTCCATTTTTTTCTTCTGTTTTTGAAATAAATTGTTAATCCTCTAAGGTTTTTATTGTGCAAATGAAGAGAATAATATAAGAACATATATATGATAAAAGATTGGTGAAAAATGATATATTTTTCTTTGAAATAAATTAGTAGAGAATAATTTGACTTTACTTTGAATTCTTCTTGAATAAGTTTTCACACTGTAATTAATGGATTAATGGATGTTGATTTTCAATACAATTTTTTAGTTGCATCTGACACATCGACAAAAAAGGGCTAAACAATAAAATTAAATCCATCGTAAATGAAAAAAAAAGAGTCAATTTTAGGTCCTTTTATGACTATTATATCCTTTCTATCTGGATACATTCTATCTGTTTATCTTCACCATTTAGTTAAAACTAAAAAATTAAAAAAACATATAATATTATAGTCTCACGAAAATTTTATTTTAGTTGTCTAATAACTTTTTTCTTTTCATAATCTATTAGTACTATTCATTAGAGTGATTACATATAAAAATTATATAAAAGATATGTTCTATAAAAAAAAAAAGAAAGAGTGACCAAAATTATTACATACAAATGGCCAAAAAAAATCTCTTCATAATTTGAGTACTATTCATTAAAGAGATTACATATAATTTTATAGGTATAATACATTTGAATCCCCTTATATTTGGCACAATTGGCCAGTTTAACACCTTAACTTATAATTTTATCATTTCAACATTTAAACTTGCTAAAAATACACTAATCTAATGACATAATATATCTGTCACCACCTGTACTTGCCACTTTTAGTTAGTTTGACACCTCATTATTGTAGTTTTGGTCATTTATACCCTTATGATATGTCACATGTTAGTTTGTTCTTACATGCCATGTGTGCTAATAAGGGTTTAAAAATTATATTTTAGTCAAGCTCATGTGTTAAAATGATAAAAATATATAAATGGAAATAATGACCAAAATTACTACGTATAAATAATAAATAAATTATAATGGCTACAATAAATTTTAAAAAAATTTAACTTGTTCATAAGCAATAGCAAACATCAAATGACTTATGTGGAATAGCATCAAATAATTAACTATGGATGCAAAAGTTAATTAGAAAAATAAAGAAATAATAAATTTCATATGAAATTGCCATTGAAGATAACATAAAGTGACGTCTTGAAAAAAAATATAGAATTGCAAATATATTTACGATCATTAGGAAGAGCATGATAAAGAGGGAAGATTTTGTTGATGTGGAGGGAAAAAACAGAAAAAAAAAAAAGGAATTGTGTTTAATTTGAGATTTTGTTAATTTCGAATAAGTAAAATTGTATATGTAATTTTTAACATTCAAAAACAGTTATATAGTCTAAAATAGGTTGAATACCTCTTTTCACCCCTGAATTTTACCCTTTTCATCCATTTTACCCATCAACTTTAAAATTAACCAATAGCACATATGAACTTCTATTTTTAACCTATTTCACCCATGGTTCGCCATAAAATAATGTGTGTGAAGGACGCGCAATGACATGACATCTAAATGTCCGGGTGTACATCCATGTCAGACCATTTACAAGTCAAAGAAAAAAAAACCTTTTTAATCTAAATCATTAAAATCCTAAATCACTCAATCCCTAAATCCCTTGTTGTATCTTTATCAAAATGAATGCATCACCACCACCAAAGATCCATTGATGAACGACATCACCACCGCCAAAAATATGTCGCAGCATTAGTCGTTGGTGTAAAAAGATATGAAGAGGCGCAATAATTTAGAGTTATATTTGTTGATGGTGATGTTGTGGATTCATACAAGATGCATGGCTTAACAGTGTTGCTATTGATCCAAGATATTTGCATAAAAGCTTGAAGGAAACAGGGATCAAGTTCTTGTTGCTTTATGATTTTAAGCAGATGCTGCAAAGCTTGTTTTGGATGCAATACAAGGTTTCTATTCTCCCCATTTGAATAAAAAGTTCAAATCGGAGGTTGTTGAGGAGTTGCATTCTTTTATTAGAGCAATTGATAAAACTATCACCATAAATTAGGCTTGATGTGAAGTGTGAAGCAATGAAACTTTCTTTCAATTGGATGACAATGACGAAGGTAGATGTTGTTAACCATTCTCTTAAGGTCTTGGGATTTTTGCAGCTCTTAGCTTCTTATAGATTATTACAGCCTTTATCTTATTAAAAAGAAGCAGCACATTGAGGCCATTAGACTTATGTATGCATCTGAGATGGTTAATGAGTTCCAACCTATGCTTTTGTTGAAAGATTACTTAAAGTGCACAAAGACTACTTGCAAAAAAATGAAAAAGGCAGACAACTCACTTAAAGGATAGATTGAGGCCGCAGACAAGAAATTGGCTGCTATGAGGTATGCGTTAAGGTGCATTGAAGATTACAATATTGAATATGGATCGTCACTTGGGGACCTTAAAAGGTTGGTAATTAATTTGGAGAAATAGAACTAAACTAAGAAAGCAGAGTTAGCAAGTAAGGAATAAAAGGTTTCCAATTCAAAGAAAAAAGAACGTAAGCTTCTAAAATAAAAGCCATTCATAAGAAGAGACATTAGTCATTTCCTGTTGCAGCCTTTGTCCTTGCATCAAAATCTGAGTCCACCATTAGCCATGATCATACCTACATTGCCAGTTTACTTAAGCCTAGAGAAACGGTAAATACAGCATAATAATTTGATATATGGAGTTCAGTTTAGTAAATATAGAATGACATCACCCACTTTCCCTCAACTTCCTAAAGAATGTCATTCTCAATTTCCTTGTAAGGGAACGAGTCTGAGAGAAGCTTATGACCATAGAGCAAAAAGTAGAGAGCAGGAGCTAAGCATGATTGCAAAGTTTCCCACGAATCGAATCGTGCAAAAGAGAAGAAGCTAAAAGTAGAAAGCCTGAACACATGAGAGAGCGAGAGATGTATAGGTAAAGCTTAGCCCATAATAATATGTGCTGCTACTTTATTGTTTATCATTGCAAACATTTTTGTCATTGTTGGCCATAGCAACCAAGTTGTGAGAAATGTAACAAGGAAAACAATTGAAACTGAAACATTATATGCCACACCCGTACCCTAATTATAGGTACAATTGCATTCATAATACATTGAATTTACATATATGTTGATAGAATTTAAGTATAAGCTAGTATTTATAGTCAAGTTAGTGTATCGGGTTAAACCATGATTTGTACTCGGTCAAAGAGTGAGAATTTTAGAATTTTAATGTCACTCAAAATGAGTAAAATTTTGAGAATAAAAAGGGATTTGGAATAAAAATGAAGTAAATGATGAGAATTAAATTTTTTAGAATGATTTGGACTCAATTGCAATAAATAGTCGTACTGAAATGCATAATTGAAAGCTCGAGGTTCCATAGGTTACAAAGTCATTTCATTAAAGGCTTTAGTGAATATTTTACAACAAATCTATCTAAATTGGATTTGGATTTTTCTTTAAAGTCGTGGCTTAGGGAGCAAACTTCATTGTTAAGGAAAAGAGAGAAGAAAAGAAAAGAAAAGGAGAGGAAAAGAGAGAGAGCTAAAGAGAGTTAAGAATTCTTTAAGTGAAGCTTATTTTTACAAGCTAATTTTGGAAGATTAAAGCCATTTCAAGCCATCAATGATCATCCTTAAAGGCTGTATTGATCCAATTGGTAAAGTAATATACTTGTTTTGGTTGATTTGGATTAGGGTTCATAACATGCAGAATTCAGGTTTAAGAGGTCTGGTTTAACAGTCTCAGTGTTATGATTGATTTGGAAACTTGGAAGAGTTATCTAAAATTGTTTCTCTTTGAGCTTGACCTAATTCAGTCTATAAGTTGGTTCGAAATTGAGAAAAATTTTAATGCCCATTCTGTTCATGCATGTTGACCTGGTTGTGTTCAGGTGCTTATATCTCACTCTATAGTTGTCTAAATTAAGTGAAACTTTTACAAAAATTCATTATACATATAGATTTAAGACTGATTCAAATTTGAGCTTCAAATTCATTCTCCACAGGTTTGGGGAATGTTTCTAAGATAGGAGTGTAAATAGCCCTTTTAGAGTTTAAAGGGCAAAATAGTGAAATTGAGTAGTTTTGCATTCTATGCACACCATTTGGGGGGTGCATGAATAGGATAGCATATGGGATTATTTTGTTGATGATTTTTAAATGAAATTTCATATTTTAGGTGCTGGAAAAGGAAAGGAAGGTGCTGGTGCGAATTGAACAAAACGGTGAATCGGTTGTGTTTATTTTGGAAAGCTATTTTGTGAGTAGATGTTCAAGCCCTTTAAACCATCTTATAACAGCAATAAAATGAATATTTTAGTGATTTTTATTGAGCTGAATTGATATTTTAAAATGGTTTCAATTCAGCTTTGTTATACTTGAAGTACATATTTTAATTTTAAGCTTTAAAGGTTTCAAGTATACGAATTAAATGTGTTAATTCTATATGCTTTGTTTTGTGATCTAAATTGTGATTATTTTTATTACTTGGTGATTGAAATAAGCTTATGCTCAACCTGATTTCACTTCTTTGAACTATGATGAATATTGATTGATTTTGAATGGTTATTAAACCATAAATGTGATAATGTTGTTTTGATTGATTATTTGGTGAAAATGGTATTTGTTTTGTGTATTACCAACCTATATGAGTTTATTGGATGTACTGAGATGATATATGCACATTTGAGATTGTGTTAGTTGTTATTGCACAATAAACAATAGGGCACTTGATTGCAGGGCAGTAAAGGAAGAAGGGTTGTCGTTCCGTGCTAATGTAGTCAAAGGGTTAGCCTTCAATTGTGCCTAGAGATTGAATTGGTGATGGCATGTATGTTATGGCCTAGTTGTGATGCTTGTTTAGGGATGGTTAATACGTGTGAAAGGTTGTATTATTGTTTGTAAAGGCATGTGTTTTACTTGACTAAACTTTGTATAAGTTTAAAAGCAAGAATGGCTTTGATATTTCAAGTGGATTACAATTTGATTTTAATTACTTATTATGCTTATTTGAGATAATTATTATATTTGGTTTAACCAAATTGTTTTCTGCTTGGAATATCTATTCATTGAGTATTTTTGTACTCATTTTACTCTA